>JAKXYG010001066.1:872500-920000 GCA_025895645.1 Cardicola forsteri | reverse complement strand
TGTCTGTGTGTTTTGGCGTAAGTATTATATAAGTTCTTTGTGTTAAGGTAAAATTAAAACTTTATACTTTTTGTATATATAAATATATATATATGTATATATATATATATATTACGTAAAAAACATTTTTAAATAATAAATTTTTCAATACAGCAATAAATAAATTTATCGATTTAAAAAATAAGCAGATATTAAGATTATTTTATCACATATTTTAACATACGGTCATTGTTTAAAAACATTTTTGTGATTATAAAATAGAATATTTTTATAACGTGTAAGTTATTAATGTTTGGATAATGTACATATTCAATATATTTAGTAAATAATTAAATTGTAATAAAAATGTAATTACATAGCTTTTTTTACTATTCAATTTATGTTATGCTTTAATAACAAATAAGATTAAATCATTCAATTTTCTATATAATTCCAAAAAATATCTAAATACGTACAATGTAAATTAAATTCATTTATATATTTTTTAGTCACAAACATGGTATATATATAACTGTTAATCTGATAAATTCAAAATTCAATTATTTCAGACTAAAAGATTTAAATTGTTTTGATTTTTAATATATTTGTAAAATTAATTAATGAGATAATTAATATTATGTAAAAGTAATTTTTTGTTGATAAAAATTAATTCTTTTAGAAAGAAGTACCTACATGTAGGTAAATAATTTGTCATTAAGCATTTAATTACTTTATTTGATTACTTTATTTTAGCAACATTTTTGTATAAATTATTTTAAAAACCTTTTGTTTGGTTAAATTGATATAAAAACATTAAGTAATTTACACAAAAAACAGTTTGAATTTTGATGCAGTTGTTCAGTTTTTGTTATTAATTATTTTTGTACAACTAATTAACTTGAACTAGTCAAATTTGATATAAAAACGATGTAAATGTATAATTTTCAGAATTTATAAAATAAACGTTTTCAGTGCATAGAACATTTTTGTAAATAAAACATCTTCCAAATTATCTACAACTACACTATAAGTAAAACGTATATTTATTTTATCAATATAAAATTGGAAAAAAAATTTGAAAAAGTAAAAAAAGAAAATGTAATAAAATGACAATATTAAATTTTTATAAACTGCGTAAATTTGCAAAAATGTATTAAAAATTTGTCACAATACATGTTTTATTTAGTAATAAACAGTTATATAAATTACTGCAGTTTGCTAAAAAATATCCTTGATAATCTTAGAAGAAGATAAATCTAAATTAAATACTCGTGTCTTCCTTTTTTATAAATGTTGGATTTAACATTACAAAGTCATGTGTTGTGTTGATTTAGTTAAAAATAAAAAAAATTTGCAAAAAACGTTGACTATGTGTTTTATGTACGTAGTTATTGTGCTAAAAAGTGTCTAAAATTATGAAATTACATTTATACTAACCACAATTTAAACAGTAAAAAAAATTTTGAAAACAAATCTCAAGAAAATATTTGAAAACATTAAAAACGTTAAAAATAATGCTGCAAGATACACTTTTCAATTGGTAATGTGGTTTTCAGTATAATTAATGCACAATCATATGTTAAAACACTTAAATGTTTTTGCTTGCTTTAAACATATCTAACACTCACTATTATATTATTATTATGATTATGATTATGATTATGATTATGATTATGATTATTATTTATTGTGGTTAGTGATCAATTAATTAAGAACATGTGTAAAACATTGTTCATTAATATTGTACCAATAAAGTATAATATTATTGTATCAGTATGAGATGCTGTAAAATAAATTATACTTTCTATTTTTGTTTTAGTTAAAAGTAATTGAATATTTAATAAAATTAATATTTTGTTATAGTTGATTAATTAACTAATTTATTTTTTTAACAAAAATATTGATGTTTTTAGTATTTTTAAATAAATAACGAACGTTAATCAGTTGTGATTATAATTTGTATAAAAATTAAACAAACTAAAATTATTACAATACTATAATTGCAAAAAAAAATTACGATTTCTTAATGTAAATATGGGTGTATACATAAATAAAGATATATGTACTAGATAAAAGTAATTTAAAATGAAGTAATATCCTTAAAATGTTTGCTTGTTTAAAGAGTTGTTAAATTAAAATTTAAGCTAACTGTAATTAATCATCAGAAGGGTCAAATAAATTATTTTAAACTATCTGTATATATAATTTAAAACAATTTATTTGGCCCTTCTGACGATTAATTACAATCAGTTTAAATTTTAACTCAACAACTCTTTAAACAAGCATACATTTTGAGCATTGTTCAATTTGATCAGGGACAATATTAACTATCCGTATTTCAGTGATTAATGTATTAGTATGACACCAGATTGGGCGCGGGTTTAAGTTAGTGTGTTAAACTTGAAGGAAGTGCACTAACAATAATTTCAAATAGGAATGAAACAGTGCTTCTGGTTGACTAGAGCCAAGTGAATTTATTATTGAAGTAAATCTGACAATTTAAATAATTCACATTTGAAAGCCCGGGGTGGTTCTGCGGTACAGCGCTTGCTTTGGACCTCGGTGGAGATGGGTTTGAATCCCACCACCGGCACTAAAATGCAGGCCCACGTTTGGCTTCGCTAAATATTCACTATTGAAAGATGTTTCTCATAATATATTCAAAGTAATAAACATAAAATAAAATAAATAATAAAAATTAATATACAACTGTTCCATTAAAAACATAAACCAAGAAATATAAAGCCATTTTAATAGTTGTTTTAACAGTTGTTGATTAACAAAATATATAAATAAAAACAAATTGTATAACGGGATAAAAAAAGTTAAAAACTATTACAAACAAAGTTAATAACTACATTTACACCACAGTAATTAATAGTACTTACCAGCGCAAAAAACAAAATGGTAAAATTATTAATGTTAAGTAGTGTTAGTAATAATATATTAACGTGTAAAATAAAATTTACAAAACGGTAAGGCTGCAATTGTTTAAAAAATTAAACAGAATCGTTTTATGCTATAAAACCAATAACTTGTTTTATTAACATAATACTCTCTTTCTGTTAAATTAAGGTTAAACCTATTTTTTATAATGTTATCAATTACTTAACAACGAGACACGTAAATAATTTAATTATTTTTAAATCTTGTATATGTAATCAAAATAAACACTTAGACTAACCATGCATTTTTTAAGCAAAATAGTTTACACGATTGAAATTATAGTTTTATTATTGCATAAATAACATTTAGTTACTTATTTTACCTATAAACGATAAGTTAAAAAATGTTTATAATGTTTTACTTTGTGTAATTAAAAGAGAAATAAAATTAGTTAATTTTAAGTTGAGAACAGAGTCTATAAAGGTTTTACTAACATCTTAAAATATAAAATAGTATATATAAGTTTTTTAATGTATAAAAAGTACCTAATGCTTTAGAACAAAATATTATTTATAAGTGTTGTGTAAAGTATAAATAATAAACTGTGTATTTTAAAATTATTTGTGGTATAAATTTTACTAATGCTTATATTTTTTAATAGTTAATTTATAAAAAATTGGATAGCACTAAATTGTTAAACTTTTTAATATTTTTAATATTATGATTATCTAACATTTAACAGTTTATAAAAACAACTCAATGGTGTATATTTTTAAAGGATAAAATAAATTGTATTATTATTTAAACATTATTGTATTTTTTTAATGATATAAAGTACAAAATCCGTAGCTAACAAAATATTTAAAAAAATATTTTGACATCAACACAAGTAACTTTTAAATCAGTGCCATACGCTTGCGTGACGTGCTGATTTAAAGTTGTTTGTTGTTTGGCGCTCATTGTTCGTTGTTACGTGTGTCATTGTTAATGATGTTTGTATCGTTTTTAGTGTTAATTGTTTTTGTAGGGTTTTGTGTCAATTGTGCAATTGTCTGAACTAGTACAATCTGTATAAATTGTGCTTAAAAGTTTTGGTTTTTTGGTCAATTGTTCAGTGTGCTTTGTATTAATTGTGCAATTTGTGTTGCGTAATTGCTTGATCTTGTACGATTTGTATCAATCGTACTTGAAATTATTTTTCTTTTTGACAGATTGTCACTTTGCATTTGCATTGTAATATTTGCTTTTTTATAGTTATTAATACTTTTGACTAAAATGAAATTCTCCCAGTCCGCAACTTGTGGTAAACTTGGGTGTAGTAAGTCTGTAAAGGCCGGTATGTTTTGTTCTAGGTGCAACACCTGGTTTTACAAAAATTGTACTGGCTATTCAGAAACCCACTACCATAAATTAGCTAGAAGTAACGTCGACTTTAATTAAATTAATTATTAATGGTCTAATGACCATAGGTGTGTTTTTTAACGGAAAGTTTCAAAAATTGCTTTTCTCCTCAATTTAGTAAATGAGATTAAGATGAGCAACTTCGATCTAAAAAATTACTTGAGTTTTGCAGAATTCTCAAGCATTTTTGCAGCCTCCTCCAGCAAACAAGTTAATAAACTAAACCTGCTCAAAAACTCTGTAGTAAGTTTTTCCTCATTGGTTAAGAATCCTCCAGCATCTAAAGCTTATATAATTTAAAGCAAAAACAAAAAAATAATATTTTAAAGCATTGGGTTCCCTTTATAAAAATATTAGAAGTAAACTGTCAGATAACTTTATTTCGGATATTCCCGTCAGTCACAAACAAAATTTTAGTATATATATATATATATATATATATATATATATATATATATATATATATATAATATAAAGGGGGGTTACAGTTAACATTGGAGTTAATAAAAATGCAACACATAAGCATACATTATGATTAAGCTTAGTTCAATGCAGTGACGACCTGTTTTTTGGTTTCGATATACTTGTTCACCTACAGTTGTGGTGTCAAATATATTGGTCGGACAGTGCGTCCCTTAGCTAATAGGGTTAAAAAGCACATTCCCTATTGGATCAATAAGAGGTCAAACAAAAGCACTAAGTTCACTGTAATAATAAACTGTTTGTGCACACAAACTAAGTTTCAATATGGGAATACAAAGAGATTTAAGGATTTTCAACATATTGGAAGCTTGAGAAATAATCGAAATATTTCAATTCCGTTTGACTTTATATTGATTTAATTTGGGAATGTGTTATTTAAACCAATCAGTAAAGCGACATCATGTTCGACGAATAAACGTGTCATCGCAACTGCAAATGAACAAGTATATGGAACAAAAGTGTATTAGATACAAAAGGAAAAATTAATTATACTATTAGATTTTAATAAAAAAGATTTATTGCACAAAAAAAGAAAATCAATATATTAAATATGTATAAATTATGTTTATACAATCTTCAAAGATATATTATTAAATTTTAGAGTAATTGTAAATAAAAATAAGTTATATGTCCAGTCAATATAAATATTTTTTTCTACTAATAATTAAAAAAATTAAACTTAAAAATTTTAATTTAGTTTAGAAAAACTAAAAACAGTCTTAATAACGTTTAATTTGACATTATACAAAATCCAGTCAAAAAGATTTAGTGTCTTGTATATCAACTATTTTATGGCCTAAATAAGTCAAAGATACCACAGGATTTCAAAAAACTCCGTCTAGAATGAATAAAAAATAAACTAATTTAGTCAGTCCCCAAGTTTGGATAAAAAAAGATATGTTTGCAGCAGAAAAGCTTTTTGGTTGTAAAAAAACATGCACCAAAATTATTTAGTAATTATAATGCTTTAAATTGATTTAATAAAAAACCAAATAAAAAACATTAAGTTTTAATAATAAAGAGGAAAAAGATGTCTAAAAAACGAAAATCACAAAGTAAGTTATGCTAAAAGCTATTGCTAATTTTAAAGCATGCATTGAAGAATTGTTTTAAACAATTTTTAAATACCTGAAAACATTTTGCTACAACTGATAATTAAATAATTGCCAAAAATTGTTATTTATACAAATCCTATTTCTGTTGCTCTTGGTGTTTGTTGCTGAAATAATTCGGTAAACAAAACAAGTAAACAATATTGATTGCAAAATATGTGTAAAATGTGGATTTTACGTTTTGTAAGTACCAGCACATTTATTTAAAATAAACTGATCAATAAAAACATAACGAATAACTTTCAGATTTGTTTTACCAAACTCCAATTGTTTTAATCTTTTTGTATGGCTAAATAGAGAATAATTTATAGTTAAATGTTACAAACAAATTTGGAAATAATATGCATTTTCTTATAATCTAATTAATACAATATTGTTTTTTTTTGTTTTAAAAAAAATTCAATGTATTTTTAATTTTGTAGTAATAAAACAGTTATTCTGTTCGCATGTTAATAGTTTTTTCTACTTGTAGGTAATTTGGAGGTGTAACGCCAAACAATATTTTTTTAAAGCCGTATAAAATAATTTTAAAATTGTATCAATTTTTAAATTATTTTGTATCTAAAGTATAAATAACAACGTTGACCTATATCAGACATTAGTATTAAACGTTTGTTTATATGTATTAACTCATGTATTTTCAACGTTTGCAGACAAAGTTTAATCTAAATTTGTTTACAAACAATTACTAATTAAATAAATAAATAATGCAAAATTATGTTTATATAATTTTTATTTTGAGTTAAAAAAATTTCTTTAATTCTTAGTTAAAAACCTGATAAAAAAATTATAGAAGTTATAAAATTGCAATAATTAAAGGTTTGAGCACTATTTAAGGCCGCATTTTTTAAAATAATTATTTTCCACAAAATGAATTTTTATAATACGTACAAAGTATTTTTTGTAAATTTAAAAATATTAAACAATATATCTTAAAACTAAAAATTAAAATGCTTTTTCTATCTGTCTATACGCTACTATATATATATATATATTAATGCTTTGTAAATATTTAAAAGTTATATAAGTATTATTGGATTTCTTTTTGTATTAAAATATTACTTCTATGTATTTAATATAAATAATAATAAATTATGAATATAATTTAACATTAAGTAATAATTAATTTAAGCTGTAAAAGTTTTAAATACAATTTATTAAATGCAGTAAATAATCAATTGCGTTTAATGTAAATAATTTATTTTATTTTGTATTTTGTTTACTTTATTTAAATTAATAATTTTATTATTTATTTATTTATATTATTTTAATTAACAAATATGGAGCAACAAAATTATTCTACTCGTGTCAATATGTTTCCAAAACGCAATTTTATTCCTACGTAAACAGTTGATTTAATCAAGTTTACTTGAAAAACATTTAACCACATTATCCACGTTTTACTAAAGCTTTTTACACTTTTAAATTAAAAAATATTTTTGATAGCAAGAATAATTACAAAAATGTTTACTGAATAATTTTCTGTTTAATTATTATTTTCAACAGTGGACAAAAACCACTTCTTATAGGCTTATTATTATTGGCATATTATTATGAGACCAATGCACCAAGTAATCTTTTAAACCTTGATTACCGTATTACAGTAAAAATGTTTATAATGCATATATATTTATAATAGTAATTAATATAATATAAAAATTAAAATGTGCTTATTATAACTGTGATACTGATAATATGGAAAAATTGTAACAAAAGTAGTTTGTATATGTATAAAATGTAAAATGTTTTAAATAGATGTTAATTGATTATAAATAAGTCAGATTAAATCAACAATATTTAATTTTAAACATATTATATAATTATCAATTTGTATACAATATAAAAATAAAATTTTTCTTTTTACAAAACATTTTAACAAAAATAAAACAAATAAAACAATTTTAAAAAGGATTATTTTATATTACATAAATAAATTTGATTTAAAAAACGGATTTAAATTAACATAAAAGACAGATAACGGACTAACTATTTGACACAATGTATATATATATATATATATATATGCATATATATTATATTATACAAAACCCCTTTGCTTTAAAAATAAGCATGGGGCAATAAAACAATAATTACAGCAAAACAATAACAACAAAGTCTCGTTGACATTAAAGACTCTGCAAATTGAGCTTCATTTTGGCTGTTACTCAACCCTTTCATCTGTGTAACTCTGTCATCTAGATACGTGTGATCACTTCTTTGCCGTTTTTTTCCGGAATGGCGTCCTCTTGTATTGTTTCCGTAGCAGAATACATTTTTTACAAAGGCCAGGTTGCTAACCTTTTACTCAAACCCTCCTCTTTTATCCAAGATTGGGACTAGATAGATCAAATCATATATATATATATATATATATATATATATTGTGGATATAAAAGAACAAAAAACCTTATTGCATAATGGAACACAGATAAATTAGTTCATTCTATAAGAGTAGACATTTAATAAAATTTTTGATTAATTCTACGTAACATTCATTTTAATTAGATATTCTAAAATGGTTTTTAGCCATGTTTTATATAGTATACCAACTTTTCTTTTACCTTTTTTGAATGTAAATTCCAAAACCATTCTATCTAGATTTTAACTCAGTTTCACAATATACGGTAAAATTTAACAATTTTGGACAACGATTTTTGATGAACATTGTCAACTATTTTTATGAAATTAACAAAATTAACTGTAAGTAAATGCCGTAATTTTTAATGTTATTAATTAATGTTTGTTGCAACAATGTTTATTGCAGACAATACAGTTATTTCGCGCCAAATTTTCCAATTTTTTAAACATTTTTTGTAAGTTGAATAACAATGACTCATTGCCTCCAATCATTTAGGGCCTGGTCATTATGCTATAAAATATAGAGCAAATACTACTACATCAACTTTGTATCTAAAAATCTTTGAGAGTACATTATCAAGTCTTTCTGAACTGTTTTTTTAACGTTCACATTGCATAGATCAATTCACTTACAGAAATGTCATCAATACATATTTAATAAATACTCATGACTCTATCGCCATTAAAACTTATAAAATTAATTGGCATACAATGGTCAAGTACTTTTTTAAGTGCTGTACCCATCTAGATGATTTCTCATTATCTGTTACTAGTAGATAGCCATGTTTTAAAACTATGATATTACTGTATTTCAACTTTTAACTGTTAGTTTACAATTGTACTTAAATATTTGGAATCATTTTTGCTTCTTCAGCACCAGTTTTTTAACATTTATTTCCTAATTAATTATTTTTGTTTTTGTAGCAGCTTTTCTTATTATTAAGTATTTTTAAATAAAAAAATTATTAAATTACTTTTTTGATTAGTTTTTTTTTAGATATTATTTAGACTGTTGAAATGTACTGTTTATTACTAAAGTCAAATTGTCTATCTAGCATATTTTCATCACAGTCTGTAATTGTTTTTTGCAACAATTTCCATTGTTCATTAAAATTTTCTGTTTGTTTCAAATTAAAAAAATTGGTTTTATTTGACAAATAGTAAAAATAGTTTGAGATATATTCAACTGCTTAAATTTTTACGTAAAAATAACAGTAAATTTTGCGGTGTTTGTCCTTTTTAATTTTAAACAAAATTTTCCAACACGAATGAAATTGAAATCAACATTTCTACTGCAATGTTTGCGTATATCTTGCAAGAAAGAACGCTACTTTGTGTTAATAAAAATGTATCTCTGCCTGAGAAAAACGACTTTATTTTATCTATATTTTTTGAGCAAGAAATGATTTGTCAACACATATTTTACAATAATTGCTTAGCGTTAACAACTTTTAACCATAATCATTTGTGCTATTAGCAAAGCCATGCGCTCCAGTGGTATCTAGTTCTGTTATTGTTTAATTTCTCATTAAAATTTTAAATTAACATTCTGATAATGTTTTAATAACATTATATTACATTTATTTGACTTCCCTCTTTAGTCTTAGTAGGAGCATATATATGTATATATGTATATATATATACAATTGTTAATTTTGCAAATTTAGTGCCTAATCTAGCCTCTATCTAATTAAAACATTAGGAACATGTGTACTTAATCAAATACCAACTCTATCAATATGATATACCTTTTGTCTGAAATACAAGCTTAGCGCATCTCTGAATAGCAATTTGTTATTGCTTGTTCTAATTGTCCACTATAAAAAATGTGGGCCAATTCCATATTTTTACATTGGATAATTTTTCAACATCCGACGTTTTTTATACTAATGATTGAGTATCTCATGGCTATTACCCAATTTTGTTGTTATTAGTTTAATAATAATAACAATAATAATAATAATAATAATAATTATTATTATTATTATTATTATTTTCTTATTGCTATCATTAGATAACATTATCTTATGTACATACTTTTTGTATAATGATATTATATATATATATACATATATATATATATATATATATATATATATATATATATATATATATATATATATATATATGTGTATTGTGTACATATTACTAACTATCCTATTATTTTAATAGGTTGATAACAAGATCAATTTTTTGCATTTTTTTCAATTAGTAAGTAATTGGGATAAATATTAAATACATTAATTTTTGTACCAGGTAATTCTAGTTTTGATGGACAAGCATAATCTGTTCTTATGTTTTTCTCTTTTTAATATTTCGTAAGCAATATTCTTTTCAATTCTCTTGACAAATTGATAGCATAATTTGGAATATCAGTTAGTTGTCTTAGTTAAAAACAATTATTTTTTAGTTTTATTATTATTATTATTAGTATTAGTAGTCGTTGTAGTAGTGGTAGTAGTAGTAGTAGTAGTAGTAGTAGTGCTTAAATATGATACAAAAAATATAGTTAGCTATTAGACCTTTTACTGAAGTATAACAAAGGTAAGCATTTTAGTACCGATAGTTGTACTCAAACCTATGCCTACATCAATTCGAGTCCACTATACTATTCTGGTTAATTATTTTATAATGTGTAATTTTTATCTAATTAAAATGCTGAAATATTGTTTTTTAGGTTACGAAATATTAATTATTAGCAGTGTTTAGTTGTACGACACTAACTTGAATGGGCATGGATTTAAGTACCACTAACGGCATCTTCTGTTCAGCTTTGCTAAATGTCCACTTGCTAAAATATATTGTCTATAAAGTATTAACAACTGAACAAATATAAATGAATTAAAAAGAACAAACAAAAACACAATACAAAATTCTAATGTTGATCTTTTTAGCATTGTTGTTCAAAACATAGCATTTTAGTTTTGTTAGCTATATTTTGTAAATAAATAATAATTTTTAATAGTTTTATAAATAAGATCATATCTAGTACACTAACAAATTAGAAAACACTTTATATAAAAAGTAATTGTAAAATTAAATTGAAAGTTTAAAATATACACTATAAATAAGACAATTTGTGACTTTTACTACTTGTAACAAAACACATTTATAACATATTAATTCAAATAACATTAAATTAATTATTTTAATATAATTAATAAATAATCTAATTACAACTATAATAAAAAAAAATCTAAAATAATGTATTTTGTAAACAAAAATATACTAAAATTAATATGTAGCATTTTTATAATAAACAGTTAAAAACAATAGTTGTTTTATTTGTATTGGTTTTATTAAAAATTGTTTTTATTTTGAAATTTATTTTGTTTACTGTTTTAATAAATATAATGATTCTGGTTACCAAGGTTGTTTGGTATACTATTGTTTGTACTAGTAAATTAAAACAGCACTTTTTAAAAATTTAGTTGGTATTAGAAATGCGTTCGTTTATTGTTTTAATGTAACAGAAATGCCTATTTATTTATTTAAAAAATAAAATGCTTAATAAATATTATTTTTATTAACTACTAGGCTGCATGGAAATTCCGTTTTTTAACATAAATAAATCTTTTTTTATTTAGCGCTACATTGGCACAAATATGAGCCCCCATTTGGTTTTATTAAAATGTTTACTAGCTAATAGATCTTTCTCCTAAAGCATTTAACGCAGTAACAATAAAAAACAATAACAAACGTTTTATATTTTAATTTAGAACATTTATTTTATAGATGTTACACAATGTAATATCCAGCATTACATTAATTCTGGTGGCATTCCAACATTTACTCAATCATACGGTTTAGCTGCCAATATACTTGTAAACGCTGAAGCAAAGTTGATCTATTGATATAAAACCGTATTATTCGGCGATCACAAAATGGATAGGCTATTTTACTGTATGACAACTTTTGTGAGAATTACCAAGTAACTGTAAATTTGATTAAATTAGGCATTTTTCATTATCAAATTTCCATTAATTGCTCCAAAATACAGCGATTACAACGGCGTTTAGGTTTTTTCTAATTTTTACGTATAATTTTGGTTTATGCAACTCCGAGCATGTCTTCCCAACAATTTCAAAATAAAATAATCAAAATTTCAAATTTGTCTACATTTATACAATGTATTAACAGTTACTAATTATAAAAAAAATGTACATTTACAACGCCTATTTTTGGAAATTGACAAATTACAAAATTATAATCAATTCTAATAGATGTATCCGAGGTTTATATAAATTTATAAGACAGTCGTTTGTATTCTACGCATGATAAATTACAAGCTTTCTGATAGTTTTCAAATACTACTATTTTAAATAGCATATATCTCTATCTAAACCTATTACATTTCTATTGATGGTTTACTTTTAACTGTGCTGAACGTATGCACATATGTTTTACTTTATTGCAAAAAACGTTTTATACAACAAATAGAACTTACAGAAAACACACGTTAAGCTTTGAATAACTAAATTTACGAATAAATTAGTTTTATTTACTAATAATTTTTAATTATTTATTGAAGCAGTTTTCTGATAATTGATAGAAACAGTTTGGAGACCTATAAAGATTTTAAAACGATTTATTTTGGTATAATTTTGGTACATCACTTGTCTTTATTAAAACAAGCACACAATGTAATAGTCACTGACAGAACGTGTCAAGGTTGAAAACTAAATTAGAAAAAACAGTATGTTATATTGATAAAAAATAAGTTGTTTTATTAGTAGAAACGCTTCGGTACAATGAGTTTATAAATATATTTGTATAAAAATGTTACTATAACAATAATCATTATTTGTATAATAATAATAATAATAATAACAATGATCACAATAATAATAATTAGTAAAAAAACAGTTTACACTTTTCAGCTATTGAAACGCCCAAGCAATTATAACAATAATACTTAAAATTCAATATTTAAAATTTAGCTATTTTGGTCTATAAACTAAAAAGCTTTTGACTAGGCAATTTTTAAACTAAGGCCACATTATGTTAAATATTTTACAAATTATTATTGATTTGTTTTTTACTTGCGTCTATTATATTTCAATTACGACAATTAACGGCTGATTATTCAAGGTTGTTTTAGTTGTTTGGTAATATAAATACAAATATTGGTGTTATATATATATATATATATATACATATATTCCATATTTTTATTTCTAAAAGTAAAAAAAAATATATTGGCTAAGTTTGTGCTAATTATTCAATGAACTTTGATTAAAATAAATATTGTAAATATTATTTATAATTTTAAAATGTTTTTATAACATTTTAAAATTATTAGAAAATTTGGAAAGTTATCTAACTAACAATGATGATAATAACAGAAAATTTTAAGTTATTTAATAATTGCTACAAAATTTTATTTAAAATATAATTTGTAATTATTTTTTGTTTAGATCTTTAAAAAATAAATGTTTTTAACATACTAGAAACAAAAACGTTTACCAAATTATTATTATTATTATTATTATTATTAGCTTGGATACATTCAAGTAGTTTTCATAAGGCGTAATAACCAATTATGCAATTAATCTCTTCTTTGTTTTATTACATCCAGTCTTGTTTTAATTAAACACACATTGACAGTATTATTTGTAAAATTCTTCAAAAATTGTGTAATGCAAAACGATTTCAAATTACAATTTCAAAACCTTACATTAATCAAAATTAATTTTAATGTAGGATGTAAAAAAAATTTAATTTTTAATCGTAAAAATAAATTAGACATTCAACATATAAACAAACAGTACAAAATATATAAAAAACATATCTTTTAAATTAAATTTTAAATTAAAATTATATAACTTTAGTATTTAATGTATATATATATATAATATAGAACAGCATTATTTATATTTATCAACTTTTAAAATTTTGTCATTTTTTAATTTTAAAACTTACATTATTTATACGGACAGTGAGTATAATATGTTTATTATGACTCTATTTATTGTTAAATACAGCAATTATATCAACTTTTGTTTATACACATCAAATAGTAATTGTCAAATAAACTATTAATGACATGACAACATTCATTGAATTATATATATATGTATATATATATATATATATATATATATATATATATATATAATATATATATATATATATATATATATATATATATAGTTGAATACGTATTTATCATGTGTAAAATTAAAATTAGGAATAATTTTTAATAATATTAAATAATTTAAATAATTTAAATTGTACACACGTAAACAAAATACAGACCACGGTGAGCGAGAAGACTAAACCCACATATATATCCAAAATTTCCAAAATTTTTAGATTTTGTTTATGTAATTAAAAAGTTAAATTAATTTTATTCTTAGAAAATATTGCTGTAGTTGATTAATTATTTGTATTTATGGTAAAATACGCTACTAAAACTTTTAAACATTTTAAAAATAGTGTTAATAATAAAACATTCTTAATTAAATAAGTTTTATTATTTTATTTTTACTAGTTAATTTTAAAACAATATTGTAATTTAATAAATTATCCTACATTATAATTAAGTGCCTAAAATGTTTAAAAACTTTTATGATATCTATTATTATTTAAAATATTTAGGTAAAATTACGATTTAAAAATATTTAAACTTAAAGTTCATGTTTTTAATTTAAAGTAATAATATTATTGCAATTTGTAATTCTTTAATCTATTCAAATTCTACATATAAAATGCAAACATAAAATATTTAATATTAGGGTTATCTTTTTCATTTCACTATAGTTAATGTAATTTGTATGTATCCAAATGTATAAAATGTTCAAATGTTTATTATATGCCTAATGTAAATAATTGTATTTAGTATATTTATTTTACACTTGTTTTTTTAATTATTATTTTTTTACTACTTTTTAAGTATTTTACAAGAAACATCTTCTGCAAATCGATATTTTAACAAAGCCGGACACGGACCAGAATTTGGTGCTGATGATGGGAGTTAATGTCAGGTCCAATCACGGTTTGAGTTGAGCGCTGGACCGCTGGACCGGACAGCATTTTATATTCGAAATAAAATAAATAAATTTATAAAATGTTTAATTTTAAACGCTAACAATATATACTAATTTTATTATTTTTAATTAAATAATTAATATATTTAAAAAAATCTGATAATGCAGAATAGTAAGCAACAATAGAGTACAAAAATTCTATTACTCTATCTTTTAAAAATTTATAAAATTATTTTTATTCATTATTAGTAAAAATTTTTTTTTTAATAATTACTCAATTATTTTTAAGGCAAACTAATTAAATTTTATTTTCTGCCTTATTAGCATTTTGAAATAAAAATGAAGTTCAACTTTGTTTAACTTTACAATATGTAATAACGTTAATAGTGCTTTGAACAAGTAACTACTACAAAAATAGTACTTATTTAATCAATAAGAAAATTTTGTAAAAATCACATACGGGTAAAACTGATTAAACGTTTATATAACTAGATTAAAGTTTAAATTTCGAGTGCTAAATGTTTACAATAAATTTAATTTAAGGGATAGATTTCGAGTTTTTATTTATATAAATAATTGTAATTGACATTTATTAAAAACGAAAGCAAAATGTTTGTCAATAGACCGTTTTTTTAGAGTGTAAATACTATTAATTTTATTTTTATGTTATAAAAACATTGTATCTTAATTTAACACATATTTATTATTTTTATAACTTATTATAATAAGGCGACAATGTTTGCATTGCAACGCTGTTACAAACATAAATTATATATATATATATATATATATATATATATATATATATATATATATATATCAGTTAAATAATTTAATTTCGCTAAATAGTTTTAAAAAATATGTTTTTTTTAATTTATAGAAAAACAATTATTAATAGCAAGTAATTATAATAATTGATAATTTTATGTAGAATAATATATTCACATAAAAAAGTAATAAATCATAAATTTGATTTATTTATTTCAGTTAAAGTATACAAAGAAATTTTTGTTTAAATGTGAAATTGGAGTAATGAACTAGTTTAATAATGTAAAAAATAATAGCAATAAAATTTTATAGTAAGCAGTTTTTTATTATATAAAAATGTCCAACAATAGTGTAAATTTAAAGCTTGAATATTTAGTCAAATTAAAAACTAAAGTAAATTTTAAAACTGTTATTTTTAATTATATAAATAATAATAAACGATTTTAAAAATAAGGTACAATATAAAGAAATATTAGTAAATAATTTTATTTCGAGTGGTATTAAAATAGTATATATCTGATAAATATTTTGTTAGTTTGGTATACGTTTTGAAACAGCTATTATATAACAAATTACATTTATTATTTTTGACAGTGGTATTTTAATATAAAATGTTTGTTTAGTTAAATTGCAATATTCTTTAATAATAGTCACAATTGTTTTAAAACCAACGTTTAACATTACATTTTTAAAAAAGTGAACTTTAACTTAAAATATATTTTTTAACTTAAAATCTTAAATTTAAAAATTGTAAATCTACACTAATTTTTTAAATTTAATATTTAACAATAATAATGTAATATTAATAGTTTTACCAGTAAAAATTAAAACATTTGTATGCATACAACTCCTAAGCTAATTAGTGTTAAAAACGTAGTTATTAAAGTAAAACATCTGTAACAATCACATAACTGAAAAAAAAATCAGTTTAATTATGTTATATACAATATTATATAATAAGTAAAATACAACTACAATTTTGTTAATATCTACTGTTAATATAAAAAATAATTGTATAAAAGTTAAGCTTGTTCAAAATTACAAATCGGGTAAAATTATTAATATAAAATATAACGTCAAATATAAAAAAAACAGAACACGGAATATTTTCAGTTACCAAATGATTGATTGAATAATAAAAAACAAAATGTTTAATTATTAATGTGATTACCTTTTTTATTAACTACTTGATCAAGGCGGTTTGAAATGCTGTCGATGGAACTGTTGATATATTCTTGTTTTATCTTATATTGAACAACAAACTGAATACAATCACACAAATCCTCAATTTCAGTATGCTTATTGATGTTGCCCTTTAGCATACTGAAGAAAATTTTAATAACATTGATATCCGGGCTGTTAGGTGGCAATTAAATGAAAGATAGTTTTTTTTAATTTTAGCTCCTCTATTGTTTAAATGTAAATATAAAGCAAATATAGTGAACTTAGATAAATATTACGTTACCTTCTTGGACGTATTACATGGAGCATTGTCCTGAAAATCATTAGTAAGCCCGGTGTGACTGTGTTGCATTTTATTATAATAAACTTCCTTTATTAATGAAACAGAATTTTTACTATCTAAGATACCGGATATAATTTTCCATTTAATAGGTTTATTATACTTAATACTAAACCAACACATTACTTGTCAAGGGTGGGCTTTTTTCTAACTACCGGAAGGAAATGTTTTTAAAAATTAGGCCCGTATAGTAATTTATTTTTGTATCCAAATGGTTCATCCCGAACTATTGTTTTATCAGCAAAAAATACAGAGCGCCAATAAGATAATCTTTATTCAATCCACTTGTTATAAAACATAAATCTACATTCTTTTTGTTTTTTATTAATAAATGGTTTAACTATTGGCAATTCACGTGCTAAACCAAATTTTCTTGCACTGCTTTTCACTATCGAATAACTAAATTCATGTAAATTATCGTTTACAATATTCGAAATAGGCTTGTTGTAATTTTTTTAAATTCCATTAAAATTTTTCGATTATCGGTCTTACTTGTTTTTCTTTTTCTTCCAACATAATTATAATTTCTTGGTTTTTGTCTATTCAAAACACGATAAATTGTTGTAAGACTTACTCTATATATTCCGCTAATTGTTTAGGCAAAAATCCATAGTTTCTTATTTTTTTATAACATGGTGTTCATTGTCATTTAGATGGTAATCTTTTCTACCGTTGATATTCATTTTACAAAACGAAAACAAATAAGGGAATTAATCTGATTCTCAAGGTCAATTATAATTTAAAACTTAAAATTTTTTATAGATTACAGAAAAAAAATTGATTTAAAAAAAATAATAAATAATTTTTAAACATATTTTAAGTAATTAAATTTTAATTTTAATTAGCATTATGACGGTACAACCAGATCAAAGTTGAGTGTATAAATTTTAGCTATTAAACGTTGTTTATTTTTAATGAAATTAAGCACACAAATTAATAATCGACCAATTATTATAAAAATTATATATATATGATTTATTATCTACGTATATATAAGCGTTGTTTCTAAAATATGCTATTTTGGCCGACTTAGCGTTTTTTAATAAATATTTCTAAATAAATATAAAGCACTTATTATATATTTTACATTATTTTAAATTCTTAATATTTATTTTTATTAAAAAATAATTGGAGATAACAAATTAATTTAAATTATTTTTTTTGAATTTTCAACATTTTATTCAGTGGCTGTATTTATATAAGAAAGAATAATAATACATAATACTATATTAAAAACATTAATGGCTACAACAATTAGGATTATATTAAGTAATAACTCTTTTGTATAGTATAAATTTCAAAACCCTGTCTTTTTAAAACATATGGACAACAAGATTGTTCTACAAAATTATGCATTAAAGTTTTGACCTTGGAGAGCGTGCATATCAAATATTAAAATTGCATTCAAATTTTACCGGAATTATGCTGCTTTTACCTTTCTGTCGTAATTTAATGTAATTGTATATTCTCCTGTTGTTTTTTTAACAATGTTATTGTCACACAAGCTAATATACCGATTAAACGTTTTATTTCTTAACTGGACTCAGAACCGGCTATGGTACAGTATAAAACAAGAACCTATTTGCTAACTAAAATTGCACATATGTTGTACTTTTCTTAAATTTTGACGTAATTTCTGTTGATAATGATACACAATCTTTGATTATATATATTTTTTTAAATTCAAATTTAAAATTTATAATTTAATATTAATTAACTAACACCATGTTGCTACTAAACATTTGTAGGTTATACAGTTATGTTAGCTGCAGGAAAGGATACAATAATAGTATATTTAATTTTAAAAATAAATGTTTTTAAAAACATTAAAATCTGTTCTGTAATTTTTGACAAAATAGTAATGTTAATATAAAAAATTATTTAGAAACTTTATAGACTTTGCAAATAGGTGAATGATTTAACAAAACAAAACGCAAAATGTGTCATCTGTTTTAGAGCAAACATATCCACATATATGCACTTGCATATAACTGTGCTGAATATCTATCTGCAAAAATATTTTAAAACTAAATATTTGAATATTAAAAATATTTTGATACAACTTCCAAAACCATATGTTTTGGTTATAAAGGATCAAACGGTTATCATAATTGTGTATCTGTGATCCAAAGTATGTTTATTATTAATAGGTTGTTATTATTATACAAAACCCTTTTTCTTTAAAAATAAGCATGGGCAATAAGACAGTTAAAACAAAACAGCAACAACAACAAAGTCTCGTTAACATTAAAGATTCTGCAAATCGAATATTGAGCTTCCTTTCGGCTTTCACTCAACTCTATCATTTGTATAATTCTGTTTTCCAGATACTTCTTTGTCGTTGTTTGCCGGAATGGCGTCCTGTTATTTTTTCCGTAGCAGTATAAATAATTTACAGAAACCAGGTTGCTAATCTTGCGATCAAACCCTCCTCCTTTATCCAGGCTTGAAACTGCCTAGATTAAATCACTTCTGATTCAAATTAAAATGAGTTAATAGGTTGTTACTTAGAAGTAGTGCCTAGTAATTTACATTTCTTGTAATTTTACTGAGCAGTGTATTTTGTCACTATAATTTTATACTATATATATATATAAATATATATATATATATATATATATATATATATATATATAGGTAAAATAAACAGTTTAATGAAAATAGAAATTATATTATTTAACAAGCTAATAGACCAATGATACACAGACATGTTTATATATATATATATATATATATATGAAAAAAATGGCAAAACCTTTATTGTTACATTATACAAATGAACGGATAATTATAACAAATTTGTTTCATTTACATGTTAAACAAAACTATATGCATACAAAATAAACGGTTATAACAATTATTATAACTTTACATAAATAACTGAAATAATTTGCTGATAATTATTTTTTTAATTTTATGCTTTGATAAAATAAAATGTAATAAATGTACCAAATTATTTACAAACCTTCTATTAAACGTCGTACATAAAAGTAAGTACACTATGTTTATTTATTTGCAATTAAATTATTAGTATATATATGTATATGAATACGGGGTAGTTTAACGGTACAGTGCTCGAATGAAACATGGGTAAGTATGCGTTTAATTCTTACTACCGGATAAATTAAAATGTTTACTGCTGAAAGATTTTTTCTGCAAAACATTTACAGTACTATATATAATATATACTACTTTAAATGTATATATATAACAATGTAAAATAGTTAATTTTATTAAAATGGTACTTATTAAATGTTAAATAGTAATAGCAAATGTATTTAAGCATAAATTAATTTAGCAAAACATTTACGTATTACCACATTTTTATAATTATTATTTATATATTGTACAAAACAGTGCATACTCTTTGTTTTATTAAAATTAACCAAAACTAATATTACAGGTTATAGATTATAGTTTAAGAAAATAAAAGTAATAAGTTGAACATATGCATTTATGCAACACATAATGTAAATATTAAAATTATATTGTACATGTATTTTGTTGTTTAATTCTAAATATATTTTACGTTTATTATTACGAAATTTTTTTGAGAATGCTAAATTTATAAAAACAATTTTCTTTAAGCATTAATAATTAAATGTACACAATTAATTTTAAATTATGTTTTTTACTAATACAATTATTATAATACAAATTTGAGAATTATGATAATCTTTTTGTTTGACGGATTTTTCTACTTTTATGATAGGCCGCTGTTTAAGAATTAAAATAATGTGATTTGTATATTTTAATATATATATATATATATAAATAAATTGCATTGTTTATATTTTTTAATTATTAATTATTAATTAAGATTCAATGTTTACTAAATAAAAAAAAAATTTTCTTAGGTAAATATATATATAATATAATTTATTTTGTTTACCAATTATTATTATTATTATTGTTATTATTATTATTAATAATAATAATAGTAATTATAGGGTTTTTATCTTTACATTTTAGTAAAAGTAAATTTAAAAAATTAAAAACGGTAGAAAATAAAATACTAACGCACCCAAATGTTAGCACACTTACAATGCACCTAACAATACACTAACTTTCAAGAAAACACTTAATCAAAAGATGTAATAAAGGAGACAGTATATAATAATTATAGTTAATTTTGAATAATAAATATAAGTAATAAAATGTTTACATTAGATTACATGTATATACTTGTACTTTGTAAAACAACACATTTAATAAATTTATATTCGTCTTTAAGATATAAAGTTTGTATTAAAAAAATACAAAAATAAAGGTTTTTAAATAATAAAATATTATATATGTACATGTTTTAAATATTATACTAAAATTATATTTATCAAAAAGATATACTAACAAGCACTAATTTAATTTATGCATAATATTAAAACATAGATAGATAAAGTTATAAAAAATAAATTAAAAATATTTACAAATAAGCAATAAGATAATTAATTAACTTTTTATGCTGCTTAATTAGAAAATGCGTAGACACGGTTTTCAATCTTTAGCATTGCTAAAATGAAGTTAATTTTATTTAGTGATTAATTTATATTTACTTAATATAAATATATATTTTAATTTATGCTTAAATTAATAATTAACAAAATTTGTGTAGTAATGTTAATAAAAACTAATATATACGTTGCATAATTTTGACGTAACAATAAATTATAACGATGTTTGTTTATTACAATTTTTAATTACTAATATAACAAAATATTGTTAAAATTAAAAATATTAATATATTAAAAAGGGATTGTGAATTTAGAAAAACTAAGCCAGGGCATACTTTTGTAAAATAAAATTTATTTCAATTTTTAGTAAACTTTTAATATTTAATTTTATATTGAGAAAAAATTACATGTATAAAACAGAATATGTTTTTAGAGTTTGTTATAGTATTCATAATAACTGGATTAGTACTAATAGTAAAATTTAATAATAAATTAAAACACTTTTAAAAAAAATGTTTATTTTAAAATAAATAATATATATTTTATTTTAAATGTTAAATGTTAAATTAAGCAAATTGTAAACGAAATATTTTACATTTATGAAAACATTGCTGTTAAACATTTTAAAAATTAACAGTTTTTACTTTTACATTAATCCGTTTTACGTTAATTATTTTTAAAATTTTATGTTACCTGTTTTGTGTTATTTGAATTTAATTGTGATATTAAATTTATTTATAAAATAAATTAAATTGTACAAAACTACTTTTTTATTTTTATTTTGTCTAATAATAAACAAACTTTTAGTAACAATGTTTTGGTTAAATAATGCACTCAGTCTTGTTGATATATATTATCTTTTTAAAACCAAAAACACATTTTAAGAATCTGTCAAATTACTTTTATCGTAATAACAAAAATAGAAATTTTGTTTAATTTTACAATGTTGAATAAATTAATTTTTTATTTGTGTTTAATACTTTGAATGTTTTACGGGAAACATCTCTCAGCCATGGACATTTTGGCGAAGCCCGCGTGGGATTCGAACTCATGCCAACCCAGGGCCAAATCGAGCACTGTACCGCTAGTTTTAAAGCGTTGTTTTTAAGTAAATATTTAAAATAAATTTGCTTCGATTAATCTCAATGTGGATTTAAATCCTATTTCTAACGCAACTTGATAATACCTTTTTAGTTGTCTCAAAGTTTACTATAAAAGACATTGTGTTGTTTTTGCAATTGCATCTTAAATTAAAATTTAAAACATTTAAAATTTAAAATTATTACATGTTAAACATTGAAAAAAATTAATTACATTAAAATTTATATATATATATATATATATATATATATATATATATATATATATATATATATGATTCTTGTCTTAGTGTATTGAACTGTAGCATAAAATATACATTTATCCTTTAAAACAAATTTTTAAATTTTTGGTTATTTGGTATAATCAGTTATATTATAACCCTGCTATACATTAAATCAATCCAAATTATCATTTGTCAAAAATGTACTGGGGTTGTCTAGCTGTACTGTGCTTAAATCAAACGTGGGTGTGAGTGGCTTTAATACTAATTACCAGCACTAAATGAAGGCCATATTTGGCTTAGCTAAAATGTCCATATGTTTGCCGTAAAATGTTGAAGCAGTAACAACTAAAATTTTAAAAGATTTTTTTAACCAATTAGAGTAAGGGTTTTCATAAATGTGATTATTCATTATACACACCAAAATGTAAAATGTTACATTATTATTTTATTCACCATAAAGTAATATGCGTAAAACGTAACAATTTTTCAATTTTATTTTTACAAAACATAAATCTAGTGTTCTCTTATTATAAAAGAATGTAACAATTACGCCGTGTGAAACATATTTTACCCTATTTTTTACTAGAGAATAATTGAATTATTGTAAATTCCATTTCTGAATTTTAAAAACCATTTTATTAATATTTTTAAATTGCACAACATATTTTATAATAAATCGAACTATAATTTAGCTTTAATATAATAGCAATTTATTTTTTTAATTTTATATAGAGAATTATATATACAACTTACATAAGAAACACAGCAAAATAATTAATTGTTCGTTTTTTAATATTTTGTTTCTGATTTGTTTATGCATTTTTACAAAAATATTAACAAAATAAAGTAAAATATTGTACATTTTGTTTGGCTAAGAGTAAAAATATTTGGTTAAACATTTCAAAAATTGTGAAGGAGACATTATAACCTTCAAGGAATCAAATCCTTTGAAATATTTTTAAATACTCTAAATTTCTGTTTTTTAAAAACAAAATTTAACGTTACAATTATCTTCAAAAAATTAAAAGTAAAATTTTTGAAAATATATATTACATAAAAATTTAATAAATTACTTTTTTTTATAAATAAACAAAATAAAAAAATATCAATATTAAAATACCGTTACGTTAGTTAAAAACCAAAATTTTAACAAAAGGTAGAAATTTAAATAATGATCGTTTTTACTAGGAATTATTAATTTGTATTTAAAATTAAGTAAAAAATTAATATTTTTATAAAATATTATAAACTAAGTATATTTTGTGAAAACAATCCCAAATAATTATTGCTTCTGCTTTTAATTACATAAGTTATTTGTAACAAATAGAACAATTTCTGTTTTGTTTGTTTAAAGAAACTTTTTTCTAACCAGTTTTTAAAGATACAAAATAAAATTAATAAGAATTTGGTTAATTTATAGTAAGGAAGAGAACAAATAATGTTTGAAATTTAAAATTAGTTAATTATTTATTACAAAAAGACAACCCTATAGGTATATTTTATAATAGTAAAACTAAACAATTTTTAATATTATTTAATTTTTATTGTAGCTAATTTTTATTTTTTTAATTATTTTATTTTATTATTATTTTATGTTTGCTACTTTAAATGTTTTACAAGAAGCATCTTTCAGCAGTGGACATTTTGGCGAAGCCAAACGTGGGGCCGCATTTTAGTGCCGGTGATGGGGTTCGAACCCAAGTCTACCGAGTTCCGAATTCGAGTGCTGTAGCGCTAAATCACCTCGGCAATAGTAATAAAATATAGCAGTATTTTCAAACTATAATTATGCCAGAATTACAATTGATTATAAAAATTAAAATGTTTGTTATAATTTTGCAAAATTAATTTTAATTGTATTTAAATTCATTTTGTTTACATGAAAACTTAATTTAAAAATTTCACGAGTTAATCTGAAAATAATTATATTTTTATAAATTTTTATTTAATAATTCTAATAATTGTTATATTTATTTTATTTTTTTGCATCATACAACAAAACACGTATAAGCATATTTAAGTCAAAAGGGTATTTGTGCAAATTAATTTTTTGTTTAAAATTAAATCACGTAAAAGTTTAGAAACATTATAACTGATAACATACAAAAATACCTAAGCCAAGTGATTGCAAACACAAACCATTATATTTATTTCTTAATATTTTTGTAGTAAATTATACAAAAACTACGTGTCGCATTTTTTAAAATATTTGACGTTATATTTTATATTGATAATTTTTACTCCATCTTAGATTATAATCTAGTTGACATATCACAAAAAAATGTTTATTAATAACAACATATTTTGATAACATTATAATTACATTTTACTTATTACTTAATATTATATATTTTACAATTAAATCAAGTTTATTATTTAAGGTATATGATTGCTAGAAATGTTTTAGTTAATCAGCCGCATTTTCGGAAGTAATTTTTGACGGAGTTGTTTATATATAATATTCTTTTACATTTAAAAGCTATCACTTAATTATATTTTTCTTGTTTTTGTTTCGGTGTCTACAAATTTTAAACTTATTAAACATTTTAGTAAAGCAAATTTTTAAATAAACAGCAAAACATTTGTTAAAGCATTTTAATACAGAAAATGATTAATGCTTAGGTAAATAGTTAAAATTAACAAACAATAAATGTGGTTAAAGTTTAATTAAATACTAATTTATATAAATATACAATTGATATAATAATTAACATAAGTTACATATATTTTATATATCACATTAGTTATTACCGTTTGTTTACTCAAACAAAAAGTAACAAACTATGTCCTATAACGAGTATTCCATGTATGTAGCTTATGTTACATTAAAAACATTAAATTATAAATTATAAAAAAAACAATAAAAACAACATATTCAAAATATGTTTTGATGTTAACAGATATTAGTTTTTAAAAAATTGTGTTTATATGCTTATTAATTAATACATATTCTAGGTTTTCATGCAGAAAAATTATTTATATATATATACATATATACATAATTTTAGCATTAAATTAATAGTAGAAATGACTAATTTTAATCATGCGTAGCCTGAGTGTTTGCAGAAATTTGCTAAATAAGAGCATAATATATATATATATATATATATATATATATTATATACATATACATATATAATAGTATAATGCGCACGTATATAATTAATAATAATTAATTTACATAATAATAATATTAAAATAACACAATCTTGTTCAACAAGTAAATAATATTTGCATCAACATATAGAAAAAAACATTAAAATGCAAAATCGATAAGAAACATTTTAATTTCTCACATTAATAATAACATATATGTATATTGCTTCCGTTTGAAAATATTAATATTTCTCGCCTATAAAAATGTTCAATTAGATATGATTAACTTAAATTAATCAACTATTAGTTTTAATATTTTTACTGCTTAAAATTGTTGTTTTGGTTTGCAACAATAATACTAACAACAACTCAAGGTTTGCATTTATTTAAAAAAATGTTTACTAAGATATTACAATGAATAAAATAAGGTTTATAATATTTGTTAATATTTTTTAAAAACTTTGATAATCTTTTAATTTTTGCAAAATAAAATACTTTTATTTTTATTTAATTGATAATATTTTCTAATAAATGCTATTTGAATAACGTAAAAAAACACATTTTTGTATAGTTAATATTTTTGCACAGTCAAATTTATGTCAATATGGCTAGAACTTTAGCATGTATCCTACCCGGTACATTTGCTTCCAGTTAACAACTGTTAAAATTTTGATATTGAGAAGATAAAATACCGTTTATGTTTAAAACTAAAACATGTTTCACTTTGTAGTTGAACATAAAAGCATAAAAATTATTTAATATTATGTTATTGTTAAACTATATAATTTGTTTGTTTTCTAATAAGTTAATTAAAAAGTTTATTAATTTAATTTATTACAAAAGATTAAAACATAATTTATAGTTTTTAGTGTTTTTACATATAATTTTTTAAAAATATTTTTTTAATGTTATATATATATATAAGTAAATTATTATGTAGTAGTGACTCAAAATAATTGTGTAATATTTTGAGACAATTTGAAAGCTTGTAAACCACCGTATTATGTTGACTATATTCAACACCAGATTTACAAAAACGACAGTTATACAAGTCAAAGCCATTACTGATAATACTAATAAAAATCGAAAAAATGTCTTTTTATAATCAATTACAGAATTTCCTAAAAATATGCCAAAACAAGACGTAAAATTATTTAACGCGCATTTTAATAAAAAAATAAATATAAAAAGAATTGAATGCTTACAAAATGTTGGACTGCATTACTATGCTAATGGCGTAAATGATAGTAGTTATAGGGTGATACGATAATGCAGTTATTGTAAAATAAGTATTGGCAATACATTTTTATATAAAAATAGACATGAAGCAATATTATGGCAAACTCGACAAATTAAATTGGCAACATTTTTATTAGTAAAAAATGCGTTATTTTTATGCACAATGGTTATACATATTACGGTTTACATGTCAATTACAATTACAATTATAATGTGAGAAAAGGTTTAAACTTAGAAAAAATATAAAACTACAAAAAATACTTTTATATTCAAGTGTGAATTTTAAGTAACCAAATGTACACTTTGTTAAAAAATAAAGTTGAAGGTTTGTAATAGTTACAAAAATTTAATTATTACTAAAACTCGTTTCAAAAGCTGTTTCACAAACTGTGCAGCGGATTTTCTAGACAGACAAAATAGTTTTATTGACAATGCAATAAACTTTAACAGTTTTATAAAAACTGATTAATTTTAGAAAAAACACAAATAAAAAAAAATTAATTTAATTATTCTGAATAAAAGTACAAAAATTTAGACAAATAAATGAACACAAGTTGTCACAAAAACCAAAATAATTTATTAAAAACAAATGTAAAAAATCAAATGCAGCATCAACAAAATTAATTCTAATACTTTGTATACATTTTAGAAAAAACACTAATAATTATTTATTTATTTTACGCTGAATGTATTTCTAGTGGGATATTAAAGGATATTGCAATAATAATAATTATTATTATATTAAAGAAAAAGATGGTTGTCTACGCATGTTGACCGTATTAATAAAAAATAACAGAAAAAATATTCTTTATTAATATTAAATTGTTAAATATTAGATTAATAAACACTATTGGCATTTTTAGAATAAAAATGCAACGCTATATTTATGTAATAAAATCTTTATACTTTTAATATTTTAATTAACATTTATTGCTTTCTACAACACTTGAATTATTGATTACTTAACTTATTTTTCAAAATTTGTAAAATTTTATTTTATATTGCATTATTAATATTTGTCAAAACATTTTATTTATTACATTTTTTTAATATAATTAAAAATGCTTTTAATTCAAATAGCGATTCGGCTGTTCGAATGCAACGTCTTTCCTAATCTATAAATATACAATCATTGGAATAAAATATATATCAGTTGTAGATTTATTAAAAGACGGTGACAATTTTGAATAATATCCTACAATTTTGTTATTATTAACTGCCAGATGTTTTATAATATTGTTGTAATGTAAAATTAATTCAATTTGGAAACATTAAACAAATTTAGCGCTATCCAGATGATTACTTGTTGGTATTTACTTAATTGATATCAGTAATTATTTATATAATAGTTTGAGGTAAAAATAGGTTTACAATAATTTTAATAAAAAAGTTTAAAATATTCTCAAAAATTGAGAATACAAAGATTTAAATACATACTTTAAAACGCATAAATTATAATAAAAATATATAAAAGGAAAATGTCCTTGTATAAACACCTAGGACAATTTTTAAATATGGCAAAAACACCTATAAATGTATATATTTTTTAAATATTATTTTGATAATATTAGATTTTAAATAATAAAATTACTATTATATTTTCTAGTTTATAATGCATTTATAATTTTTTAAAACCCTATACTTAGTCTTAATTTTTATTTATTTTATAGTAAATCTATTTTTGTTATCATTTTTTATTTATTTAAAAGTGTTGACAATCAAAAAGCTATTACCTTTGGGGACACTGCAACTTAGTTACTAAATATATAATTTTAAAAATTAAACAATCTATTTATATTTAATAAATTAATAAAACTAAATATTATATTTAAATTATATATATATATATATATAGTAGGCAATGTATGTTATTCCATTTAATTGTTTTTTATTTTTGTATTTAAAATAAATTATTGTATATTTTTAAAATACCAATTTTTTACACATTATAAAGATTTGAGTGATGCGCTATAATTTTTAAAAAATGTATGTCCTTGATAAATAAATATATAACCTTGATACATACGCTGG
The DNA here is from genome assembly GCA_025895645.1 of Cardicola forsteri. Classification (NCBI taxonomy): domain Eukaryota; kingdom Metazoa; phylum Platyhelminthes; class Trematoda; order Strigeidida; family Aporocotylidae; genus Cardicola; species Cardicola forsteri. Next base: position 890,361 of record JAKXYG010001066.1, on the reverse strand, counting down.
TAATGTGATGCATTAACTTTAATATTTTTTAGTTAAAATTTATTAAAATATGTAATTTATTTACAAAAATAATTATTAAAAAATATTTTAATTTTATAAAATTTTTATTTAAAAAAACATTAAAAAAAAATAACTGCTTACATATATACATACAAATTTACACTGTATTTTTAAATAATTAATAATTAATTTATTTTAAAATTATGGTAATAAAAACAATTTTAAAACAATTTCTTTTCCAAGAAATTTAAAGTTATTTTAATAATTGAGCACAAGGTCGATGTTTATTTTCCATTTCAAAATTTGCAGTTTTGATAAAAAAGCTTCTTATTTCCGCGCACATAATACTTATGCTTAAAGTAGCTCAGCTTCGTTATTTGTCTTCCCATTATTATAAATTTGTTCAAAAGTTTTTATACAAGGTTCATAAAAGTTAAAATAATTGCCGAATGCATGAAAGTAGATGTTTTATCTGTCTACAACATTTTGAACAATAGAACAAGCGCCAGATCACACACAGTTGGAAAAATACGTTCAACAAGCAAACAAGATGATCAGTTTATAATTATGCACCTTAAAAACATTGAAAAATGAAAGGAAAACGAATAAAAAATTAATATTTACAAGATTTTTCACATTCATTTTAAAAGCGGCTGTTAAAAAACCTCTACTTAGTCATGCCCATAAATTACAATGAGTGGAGTTTCCCAAAAAGTACAAACATTTTCCATCGTTTTTTAGAGATCTATATCCTAGGAGCCATGGATTAAACATTTGAAGGTTATTTATAACCCAAATTTTCTACTTTATGTATAAAGGGATATTTTGTAATTAGGTACAATTAGTCTCCAAAATGGATGCATACGAGTGGCAATTTAAACAGCGCTGAATTTGTACAAATATTCAGAGAATTGTTTTATAGTGACCTGTTCAAAAATGCTACAGGACACTTAATAATCATCCGATTCAATGCTCCTATGCATAAGCTAAAAGTGGTAATGTGTATTTTAATATGACTTATAATTTACTATATATTTTACTTATTTAGACCACAAAAGCTTTGAAAAGTAAAAAACTTACTTTTATTCAACTTCCTCCATAAAGTCCAGACCTCAATGTAATTGAAAACCTTTTTAGCATTTTAAACCGTGAAATAAAACGCATAGAAACTGATGTATCATTGGAGAAGAAAATTAATCATGTTGTAAAAAATCGTATTTCGAAGAACTATATCGGTACGTTGATAGATTCCTACCCAAAGCGGCTAGCAGAAATTAAAGAAAAGCGTGGATATCACTTAAATTACTGACATTATTAAATTTGTTACCTTTATTTTGTATATTTATGTATTTTAGTAGATATAACTACTTTTTAAAACCAATTATTTGTGTTTGTTTTTAAGTTTTAATAATGATAGTATTGTGCTTTATTACTAAAACAAATGCTATTGCGTATTATATCAAGAATTTTTTTCCGAATAATATTAGATGTATAATATATATATATATATATATATATATATATATATATATATATATATATATATAATTATATATATATATATATATATATATATATATATATATATATATATATATATATATATATATATATATATATATATATATATATATATATATATATATATATATATATATATATAATTAAAGTATTATCTAAGGTATTTATTAATGAGTTTTAGATATGTCTGAGATATGTAACAAGTGCTACATATATTTAAATATCATAGTAGGTTAAGATAGGAGTCACTTATGTTATATATATAGGTTAATTAATTTATTATAAACTAAATGTATAGAGATCGTGTGCGTTAGGTTATAAAAACACTTACATTTAGATTTTAAAAATACTATTTTGTTTAATTTTGTAATTGTGTAATTACCTACCTTATTTAGCTTCATTTTTGTGTAAATTTCAATTGCAGCTATTGTAAAAAGATTATTTAAAGTTTATGTATAAATATTTTATAAAACGAATATTTTGTTTATTAAACAGCTACTTAAACCTATTTGTGAAAAACTCATGTTGTTATAAAATAAAAATTAACTCTTTTGCTATCGACAGCATAAAGTTACAAAATTGTTTTAACTACTTCTACTTTAAATTTTTAAAACTACAATTATGCATGTAATAGATTGAAGTTTTTACAATTAGTTCTGTCATCATAAATTTGTGAATGGTTTCCCTTTATTTATGTATATATATATATATATATAACAAAATTGATACATTTTGTCTTTCAATATTTTAATCAGATTTAACATGGTTTAAAAATTTTAAAAATATATAGTTCAATAAACAATAATACCTCTGTAAACAATAACTTAATTACTAATGAAAGATCAGTTAAAAGTTAACTGCAATTATTGTTAGTTAAAACTAATTTATATACATAGTATAATAAAGAGTATTACAAAAAAAAATTAACTTTGAAATAATTACTAATATAAAAGTTTTCTTTATATTTTATCTAAATAAGCAACATGTAAATTGTTTCTAAATATAAAGTTATTTAGAAACATTTTTTTAAATAACCAAAATTTACTTTCTAATTTATATTATTATTATTATTATTATTATCATTATTATTACCATTTTTATAACTGATATAACTACGTCTCAGCACTCCCACCAGAAATGCATTTAGTACAAACAAACAAAAGGATATAAATACTGATAACAAATTAATAAAAGAGGATAAAGCACAAACTGTAATATTTAGTGTAATATTTTGTTGTAATTTTTACATATTTGATTAAATTTTAATTGTTAAACGCCATTAATATAACTACTACTAAAACAACGTTGACACAATACTTTTTTAATACAAATAAAAACATTTTTTGGTAAAAAAATAGATTGTGCATATATTGTTATAATCAAAACCGCAAATATTTTGTTTTATTTATTTTCCCAAATTGCCATGTTTTTAAAAATTAAATATAGAAAAGTGTTTATTTCATCAATGCATGCATTGTTTATTAAAATTTATAATAATTATTATTTATGTAATATAATATACCTTATACAGGTTTTATGTTGTGTATAATATAACATTTGACAAACATAAAGCATTATATTGTTTACTGCACGCATTCAAAACAATACATTTCTTAATTATATATATACATATAATTAAAAATTGTGCAGTATATATACCACAAATAGGAACAAATGAAATGTGCGATTTTATAAATAAGGAAATATAAGAAAAATTAAAAAATTAACAATCAATAAATTTATAAAAAGCTCCGTTGGCCTTAAAAGCCATTTGCGAACAAGATGCCACAAAATATACAATTTTTGAATACCTGCTTGTTTTTAAAAATAATAAAATGGTCAAAGGCTGCATCTACAGATGCACGGTTTAAAAACCTTTTAATTCTTAGAAAAAACTTTAAATGTTTAAAATGATAACAATTTATGATTTTCCATTAAATTGTGCCGGGGTGGTCTAGCGGTACAGCGCTCAATTTGCACCTCGAAGGGCATAGGTTTGAGTTCCACAACCGACACTAAAATGCGAGCCCACATTCGTCTTTGCTAAAATATCTACTGCTGAAAATGTTTTTTTGTAAAACATTCAAAGTAATGAACATAAAATAAACAAAATAAAGATATCCTTTTGTCCATCTTCTTCATTTTTTCAATGGCTTTAAAATGACCAACAACATTTAATTTTAATTTAAGCAATCTATGTTGTTATTAATAAAAAATTTAACATAAAATATTAACTGCTTTATATTCTAAGATTGGGCAAAAATTATCAACATTAAAAAAATAATTTAATATTTAAAAAACTGCAAAATTAATCTAATTTTTAGAATTACAAATTGTTTTGTGTATAATTTGCTACAAAATATTGTTTGTAACCACTTGGCTTACATGTTTTCTTATGCTTTTGATTAAAATGTTGACATAATTTTATGTAATCTGAATTTTAACAAAAAATTTGATTTGACTAAATAATTATTTGACGTAAATATGCTTATACATGTTTTATTGTATGATGCAAAAAAACAAAATAACTATAACAATTATTAGAATTATTAAATAAAAATTTATAAAAATATAATTATTTTCAAATTAGCTCGTGAAATTTTTAAATTAAGTTTTTATGTAAACAAAATGAATTTAAATACAATTAAAATTAACTTTGAGAAATTATAACAGATATTATTATTTTTATAAACAATTATAATCCTGGCATAAGTATAATTTTATTTTAGTTTGAGAATACGGCTATATTTTACTATCAAAATAGTACTGCTTAAATTATTTAATATTATTTTTTACGTAATGTTTATTTTATACTTTTTATAAAACCAATATAATACGGACATATATTTTTAATTTTAAAATCTTAAGCTTATATTACATTTTATGTATACAACATCCTATTTTTGTATAAAAACCATTAATCTTTTCTGGTCAATGTTTTATTAGCTACAAATAAAATCATATAATATTAAAAAATTGTTTAGTTTTACTATTACAAAATATACCTATAGTGTTGTCTTTTTATAATAAATAATTAACTAAACTTTGTGTAATAAAGTTTAAACAATATTTTTTCTTTAATAAAGCCTATGTAACATTTAACGCATAAATGTTTTTCCTAAACGTAAAATTTTTAGTTTGTACAATGTTTCTGAAAGCATTAATGTAAGGTTTTTCTACAAAATATATAGCATTTTTAAAACAATTGCAATTGTGGCATACAACAATTGCATTTCAGGTTAGAAGATGTTATTAAATTGTAAGATATAAATAGTTTTAGGTTAAATTGATTAACATAATTACTTATATAATGGTTATTTTATAATTTTGACAAAATAGATATAATGTTTTTACATAAAAAAAATATCTAAAATATTTTTAAATAAAGTTTTTAAATAGTTTTAATAGAATTTACTCAATTTTTAACTTTAACTTTTAAACAATTATTAATTTTTAAATTAAATTTAAAAATAAATTAATATTTTTAAGTAAAAACCAAAGCACCGTTTTATTACATTACATGATTGTTATTTTACTACTTATTATTAGGTATTTATTGTGTAATATCGGTTTTTAAATTAAAAAATATTTATTTATGTAGACGCATTATATAACAACAAACATTTTAAAGTTTATTTACTTAAAAACTAATTATTAAAAAATAATTAATTATTTTTTTAATATAAAGTAATATTTTTATATAAATTTTAATTTTTATTATGAGGAAACTATGTTAATTTTTGTGTAGCGTAAACATGAACTTAGAGTATTAAAATAAATCATTAAATAATGATTTTAAGCACATAAATTAATAATCGGTTATTTATTATTAAAAAATTCGTCAATTAAATTTAGTAATTTTGTTTATATTGAAGTAGTTTTAAAATATGCTTTCCTCACTAATTCGACTTTTTTAAATCACCACTTCTAAGCAAAGATAAATCAACTATTAACTACTTTACATTATTTTTAATTATTATTTTTACAAACAAAAATAATCAGATATAAATTAAAATAGATTTAATATTCTCATAAATTTCCACAATATTTATTGTAATATATATATATGGTTTAACTTTGTATAATTTTATGGCAAATGGTTTTGACTTAATTAAAAGTAGATTTTAAAAACAAAATGTTCTATAAAAATTAATATTTAAGAATACGTAAAAATAAATAACATTTAATGTCTTTATTTTAAATAATTGAGTTGCGTTTATGTAAATTTAATTTAAACCATTTAATTGTCTTATTGACGTTTTATCTCATGGATTTAATTAAAATTTTAAAATAAAAATACTTATTATCTACTTTTTTTAAATTCACATTTAATTATGAAAATAACTAATAATAAATTTTATTTACAAACAAGAAGCAATAATTATATATTTTTGTTAAACATTTTTTTACAATTTTAAAATATGTTTTATTACCAAGTATATTGATTTCACTTTTATAAAATTGATATTTTGAAACATTTTATTATTAAGAACTTTTTACTTTTTATAGTTAATAACAGAATTTAGAACAAAAAATAGTTGTTACGAATGCTTTATTTTGTACTTTTAAATTAAATAACTATTTTGTAAACATAAAATATTTTTTATGCACCTTATATAATGCTAAATAGATTACAATAAAAATAATGGTTTAATGCAAAATATAAACTTTGAATTATTAGAAGTTTTAATGTTTTATGTTAAAAGTTTATTTTTTTAAAAAGCAGTGATATTAGTTAACAAAACTCATTCTTGTGTTTAAATTAAATAACCTTTAAATTAAATATATATATGCATTTAATAATTTTGTGTGTAAAAATAATTATTTACTATATAAATGCCAAATAATACATTCAAAATACAGATAACAAGGCTCATTTAACTTTGTTAACTACTATATATGTTCAAAACATTAACAAAATTTAACTTCAACGTTTTAAAATATTAATTATGTTTGTCCAAAATCAAATTGATAAAAAAATATTTAAATCTTTACCAGTACATAAATGTCTAAACTATTTAATTAAGATCTAAAATACTTTTTACATTCAATGCATTTAACATGGTATCAAATATAATTGATAAACAAAAAATTGTAACATCTGTGTTACTCGTAAAAAAATTAAAATCAGTTTTATTAGCTTCTAATCAACTGATTATTAAATATTTTTTATTTTATTATCTATATTAATAAATCTTTTTACATTTTTAAATTAATAATTTAATACATTAAATATATTGTTAAGTCAGTTTAATACTAGTAACTGCAAACTAAAACTTTTATTTATTTATTGTATCCAGGCTCCTCAAAAATATGTAACATTATAAAGAAAATAGTACAAATATAAGTTTGATGTAAATTTGTAAATAAAAAGGTTGTATTTTGCAGTAAAATATACTTAAGTTTATATATTTAAGCTTATAAGACAAAGCTTAATTAAAGCTGATGCTCCAAATATATGTTTTCTTAAAAATATTATTATATAACTTATGTAAACAATAAACAATTTTTTATGCATTTAAGTTATTAACTTATTTAGCCAATACAATATCTTATTATTTACAAAATATTTATCCCAATTTAAATAATATTAAGAATATAAACTATTTAGCGTTGCAACTATTAACAAATTATTTTTCTAATTTATCATAGAAAAATTAATGTTTTAGTAATTAACATTTTGTAAGTTATTTTGTAATAAGAAAACATTTATCTATAATTATACTATATATATATATATATATATATATATATATATATATATAGCGCAAACATATTAGTAACCTACATTTAAAATATTTTGAATAGTTGTTTACATATTAAAAACATATTGTTTTTCCTGTGCAAATTAAATATATTGTACATATGCATTACGATAAAAACAATATTATTATTAATCCAATAATAATTTTAAAAACGCTTAAATTACTAATTTATTTATAACCACAATACTAAATAAATAAATAAATACTTACTATACAAGTAATTACAATATTCTACTAATACAACTTGTTGACAAAATATTTCCTGTCATTTCAATAATAAAACAATAATCTATTTTTAAAATGTTTACTACGCATCAGGCAAAAATAAATAAAAATACATAAATTAATTATTAAACAACTTTTATTTTTGTTTTTTTTTATTTGATGTATTTGTTTTATTTGATAAGCTTTGTCAACTCAATGTTTTTTTGCATAACTAATTAACTTTAATTTGATAAATTATCATTTATAATTAACAACTAGTTAATCAAAATTTATTATTATAAAATATTTCTTTATTACATAAGTGTAGTTTTTTATTTATTTTACTTTTCTATTTTAAGTTGGTTTATTTTTATTGTACACTTTATACAAGAATAGTTGTAATACATATATTTCTAATAATGTTTAAATACATAAGTTGCTAATTTATTAACATATGTTCAATTTTTAAATAATGTTTGTTGCAAAATACGAAATATACGTTTGTAATGTAACCATTTTTAAATGCGTTATGCGTTTTTAACAACATTTAGATACAACGTATATTTAATTTCACAAAATAATAATTAAACAGTTTTCCGCGTTTATTTTTTCATTTCTGTACAATATACAATTGTCAGCATGTAAACAATTTAAGAAAACCCCAAACAAGTGTTAATTTTTAGTTCCTGTATTGCAACTCAAATCAGAAATCATTAAAACATTGTCTGGCATTTTAGAAAATTGATTTACATTGACACAATAAAAACGTTTATTTGAAATATGCACTTAAATGTTTTCATTTAACTATTTTATAATAAAATTAATATATATATATATATATATATATATATATATATATATATATGAATATATTAAATTTCAAATATTTTAAAAATATTAATGTTTTATAATTACTACATAAATTTAATAAAAGTGTTAAGTACACAGTCATTTATTAAAAAATTGTCAGGAACAACTTTTAAGCCAATCGCATTTAAAATGTAGAATTAATTAACTTTTTGATATATTTATATATATATATATATATATATATATATATATATATATATAATTTAATTTTTTTGTTTTCAAAATTATTTTATATGTCAATCATCCTTCTATTATATATATATATATATATATATATATATATATATATATATATATATATATATATATATATATATATATATATGGTTGCAAATTAAAATATTAATATTTCTAACATAAATTAGACACCATAATATATAAATTTTACTAAAATAATTTTTTAAACATTGTTCAATAACCAAATGCAAACAAAACAAAATTTACGTATTGTTAAATTAAATAAACACAAAATATTTAGTTGATTATTATTGACGCTATAAATTATTGTATAAATAAGCTGATAGGTTTTAAAATATAACAAAATTATACAGCGTATTTTAAAGGATTTGTATATTTATTGAGTACATATACATATATTTAAATATATAAACAAAACTTTTATAATGACTAAAAATTTATTAACATTTTATGACTAAATTATAATAACTTTTTATCAATATTATTAACTACAAAATTTTAATTTAACACAATGTATAAAATTATTTACTGTTTCATTTGTATGGTTTTCCAAAATAGATTGAATTTAAAATTTAATTGCCAAAATTTATTTATGCTAATTTTTGTCAATCTATTTTAATCAACCTCATGAATAACTCGGATTACATAAAATCAATTGAAACAGATGAAAACATTAGTTTTGAGTAAGTTTTAATATTTTTTATTTGTTAGAACAAAATAATAAATTTAATAAGTGTCAGTGTATCGTACATTTAATTAAGTAATTTTTATTACCTTAAGTCATGTTGTTAAAATAAATTTATAAATTTTAATGTATTTTGTTTATATATATAAATTTATACACAAAATATCAAAAACCATTACAAAACTTATTTTAAAACAAACGTTAATTGACCAAGAATTTTAATTTTGTGTATTGTTAAGCAAACGCATTAATTGTTATAATGTTGAAAATATTTAAAACTTTAAAATTAAATAATCTTTTATTTTTAGGTAGATGTAAGTGTTTAAATCTACAATTATTGTAATTATAGTTATTGTAAAAGTAATTGTTTCTGTATAAGTTATATTTAAATTGAATTAATTATTATTATTATTAATATTTGTACTATTTGTATTATTTTATTATTATTATAAACGTTACTATAAAAAATGTTAATATTATTATAAATGTTTAAATTATTATTAACGTCATTATTATTATTATTATTATTATTATTATTATTATTATTATTATTATGAATGTTATTATAAAAATTGGTATTACCATTATTGTAGTTATTGATTGAAATATTTTTGTAACAAAACATGTAGAACACATGAGCATAGATAATAAATGCGTATATGGAACAATAATAAAACATTACAATAAGAAATTAATTGAACTTAAAAATATTCCATTATTTGTAAGCATCATATAACCACTGACTTAACAGTTTATATTGTTGCTTAATATAAACGTGGCAATATCTACTTATACATGAGTAATCATTAGTTACATGTATGTGCACGTAAATACTAAATAATCATTCAATGGAAAATCACTTGTTATTATTTAATCTTTTCTTAATGATTCTTTTGGTTAGAACAGAAATAAAATTAAAGTAGAACTTGTAAAATATTTATTAGCATTATTTTAACTTTTGTAAATATATAGTAAAAGAGTAAAAAAATTAATTTAAATTCTTTTAACATTGACTCCAAGATCAAGGCGTTAACTGAGCTATACAATCAATTATTAATTTTTAAGTAAAGATTAAATGTACAATAAAATTATTTAATACATTTTAATAAATTTTTATTAAACAATTTATAATATTAAAAAAAGCAATAAGCACTTAATCAAATTGAAACTTTAAATGTTTAAAATAGTATACCATCATTTTAATAATTATATAAGTAAACAATCTGTTTAAAAATGAAATAATAAATTATTTAAAGTTCGGGTTTTGATTAAAGTACCTAAGTTAATAATAACAACAACAACAATAATAATAATAATAATAATATAAATAAGTATATAACAAAATGCGTTTATTAAGTCATGAATATTGTTTATATTTTACCACTGTATAATTGTTATATAAAAAATCAATTACTATATTTATTTTATTAAATAATTTAATTATTTTAAGCTTTTGAATAATTAAAGAACTGCTTTAATAAAATACATTTTTACTTATTTTAACTAGCTGCTTATATATATATATATATATATATATATATATATATATATATATATATATGATATATATATATATATATATATATATACATATATAAATTATTGAATAGTTGTATCTAATTAACAAGTTTATGTCATTAAATAAACATGAATGGAAAAAGTTGCTAAATTTCTAAAATCAAATCTAGGTAGGAATGGGTTTGAGTTTTATTAGAAATATTAAAAGTAAAACTCTATTTGGTCTTACCAAATGTCCACTTACAAAAAATGCTTTGCGAAAACACATTTGAACAGCACAAAACAAAGTAATAATTTTAAAAATACCTTTTAAACTAAATTATTTTATTTTTTAGTTTTTTTAATCATGACCATTAATTTAAACATTAATTAATTAATTTTTTTAATATAATATTACAATAAGAATTATGTTTTTAATGTACAGGCGGTATAAAAACGCTTACTATTGTATACGAAATAAGACAGATAATTTTTAATCCATTTATAAAATTTTCTAAACATAATAAATGCCAAACGTACTTCCGGTGCTTTTCGATAAAAAAGCTACATTTAACAATTATTAATAAAAATTAGTTTATTCACACATATATATATATATATATCACTGTTTCATATGTAGCGAGTTTGAACAATTAAAGTTTCCCACCGATTACAACATTTTTAATGATGTATCGGACAGAAGAAAAATTAATTGTTGCTCGTGGCTTTGGGATTACAATGGACAACTTATGAAAGAACAGATGAAACAAAAGTTAAAACGAAGCAAAACATCGGTTGAAAAACATTTGTGCTATCCGTGGATGCAACGCCTATTTTTTCATTTGTCCAGCTACTTTCCCAATCTGCATACCACGTCGACATCGTCTTTAACGAAAAAACAAAATTTGTGTCCAATTGACAAACAATCGTTATCGGCGTCATCTGTAGTCAAAAACAAGTATGCATTGAACAATTCGACTAATTATTATGCAACCAACAGTGAAATTTGTGAATTTGATAATAATTCCTCCATTTCTGTGCAACGTACAAATAGACAGGAATACCCAACCAATAATAATGACAACACCAATGAATTTACTTTTCAATCAAAACGTCGGCCCTTGAAAAGACAAAAATATCACGAAATACACGAATGGGAAACGAAGCTCAGTTTGAGTAATGGAAATAGGTAAAATGTGCTGCTATTATTTGTTACATTAATCGCATATTTCTGTAATTGTGTTTAATTTTGTTTTATTGATTTAATTGGTCGAGTTTTACTTGAATAAGCATTTGTTCGATATCAGTATCAATATTAAATTTACGCCCTTGTTTATATATATATATATATATATAATATTTTATGTTGTAATTTTATTAAATTATTATTCATGTTTGCTACTTTGAATGTTTTATGGAAAACATCTTTTGACATCTTTTGAACGTAAGCTCGTATTTCAGTGTCAATAGTGGGATTCAAACCTATACCCATCCAGATCTAAATCAAGCGCTGTACCCGGCACAAAAAATAACTACCGCGTCCGTAGTACGTTGTTTGAAAAAATAAAACTGGACTCATTGTTTTGTGCTAGTCCATGCAAATCTTCAGTAAAAGACGAAAAAATGTATCCACATTTGAGGAAATACCAGAGTGCATATTTTTGCAATTCAAAATTTTAATAAACAATATGTATTTAAATAATTCATTACATAATTTCAAACAACTAATAGTTACATTATATATATATATATATATATATATATATATATATATATATATATATAATCTTAAATAATTAAATGATTATATTATTTCAATCATTAATTTAATAAATGCCGAAATAATGTTTTAAGTACATTGTATACATTATTTAAAAATACTGAACATTTTATTTTAGAATACTTATGAAATATGTAAAGATTATTTAAATACAAGGATTATTAAACCGAAAATAATTGGATAAAATAATTAATGTCATTTGAAAATAATTATCAAATAGGAACAAAAGCAATTTCATATTATTAAAAATTTTAAAAACGCAAAATTTATTAATTAGTACGTGTCTTTATGTTTCTTAATTTTATTCGTACAATTTGAACTTAATTAGAACACTTCAGTAAATATTTTTTTAACAAAATTAATAATTTTCCCATACATTAATGTTATCATTAAAATGTTGTTATGTTGTTACTACGTAAGTATAGCATAATGTCAGAACAATATACTATATATATATGAATTCCATATTTTCTACATGTCACTTATTTACGTTTTTAGCATTTAACAAATAAAGATATCTATTAAATTAAAATCATTATTAAATAGACATTTTTTCACTTAAACATAAGACATTATTACTGTCGAACTAAAGCATTTACATACATTATTTATTGCCATATAAAACAATGTAAGATAATTTAATCTGTTATATAACGAATCAATAATTTTAAAATTCTAAGAATTTAATTACTAAAATAAAAATACATTTTTAACTACTGCTCTTTCTAAGCAGCATAATATCAATAATTGTGCATAATTTAAAAAAAATGGTTTATATTATTGTTATTCCCAAAGTTGATGCACAATAGACAATTGGAACATGTCTTAAATGTTTGTCAAGATACCTTTGGTACAAAGTAAACATTTAATATTTAATATCGACAGTGGAACTCGAATTCGTGCACAATCCGACAAGTGTTGAGAGCTTAATAAACCTATATTACTCTAGTATATTATTTGCAAATTATAAAACGCTTGGCTAGTAATAATAATAATATAAAAAAACATAATAAATTAAAAAATAAATACAATGCTACATTAATTTTTACACTACATTAAACACACTTATAATTAAATTTTAAATAACTGCTGATTTTTACAATATTAGATTTATCTTTTTTGGTTACTAAATCTAATCAAAATATATGGAAAATCCTTTTCTAATTTTATTGCTTAAGTGACTTATGATATATATATATATATATATATAGTTTATTTTAAACAATAAAATGATTATATTATTTCAATCATTAATTTAATAAATGTCGAAATAATGTTTTTAGTACATTGTATACATTCTTTAAAAATATAAAACATTTTATTTTAAAATACTTATGAAATACGTAAACATTATATATATATATATATATATATATATATATATATATAATATAGATAAATAAGATTTGTAGTAGTGACAATTGTACTACTCCTATGCACCACAGTTCAAGCATAAACTTTTAGTCACTTCTGGGACCTCAGTACGAAGCAAACATTTTAAATGTAATTTAAATATAATTGCAATCTGTTTAACTAAAATTAAGTGTTTAATTGAAAAATGTCACTTATTTAATTAATGCTATTACTAAAATAAAAGTTGTAATAATTTATTAATCGAAATAAGTAGACAAATTATATATATATAATATATATATATATATATATATATATATATATATTTATATTTATATTTTTAACTAACATATAATAATTAAAACTACATTTCTTATTCAACTTTTGTAAATTTGTTAAAAAATTTATAATTTTATTTTCCGCTTATCAAAAATAATTTTCTAAATTTTTTTTTCTGAAGTAGATATATTTAATCGTTATTCTATATAATTTACATGAATACAATACTGTTATACAGTAAGTATAATGTTAGTTAAAGAAGTATTATATTAATTAAGTGAGATAAATTTTATAAGTACGTATAAAAACATTTAATCCGAAATAATAAGCACATGAAAACCATTATTCAAGATATATATATATATATATATATATATATATATATATATATATATATATATGCAAACATTTCATGTTCGTAACTGGAAAGAATATACAAAATGAATTTACCTTACAGTTTATATTTAATTGTGTTATTTTAAAATGTTTTTCTTTTACGGTTTTTTCAATATTTAAATGTATAAATACTGTTAAAAACTTAATACCTACATATTTATAAAGTATTAATATACTTGTATTTACATTAAAGTAATTGTATTTTGTCTTTTTTAATTAAAAGGGTTATTTCAATTATTTTAATAATATAGAATTTTTAAGTTATAAAATTATATTTTATTAAGGCTTCGTTTTAAACAAAAAAACAGAAAATATATACTTATATATTTCTTATAATATATATTGCCAATAAAATATATTTCAAATATTAAATTATCTGCTTTGTTACTTTCTACATAACTAATAATTGAAATTAATTGAAATTAGAACCCTTTGCAGACATTGATCACTTTTTGTATAAATTTGGGCAACCAAACGGTAACATAATTTCGATAACTAATAAAATTGTTTGATGTGATAAAAGTTGTATTTTCAATTTTAGGCTGAAACAAGTAATATATCTGTGAGTAATTAATTATATTGTTTATCAAAAATTATTTTGATTACTTCATTAATAAAAGAAAATTACAAATAATTGAACAGCGTTTATATACTGATACATAATTATATTTTTTAGTGTATAAATTAATAAGCAAAAGTTTCTTGATTACCTATTATCTAATAAAACTAGAAATATGTTTTTGAAAGTCTGCATAAAACACTTTTTTACAAAATAAAAATAGTGATAAAAATTTAACGATAAATAATAAATACGAATGTACAATTAACATACAAAATTTATTAACTTTTTACAACTAATCAATAAATAAGTAATTAAAAACTTTATTCGCAACTTTTATGAACCATTTTTGTTAAATTTAGATAAACTTAATTTAATTTTAAAACATTATTGATTTGTGGAAATTATTTTTACAAAAAATTCATTTTTATTTTTTACATATATTTACTCGTTATTTATAATAAACATTAATTTTAAAAATTAAACTAAGTGTTGAGTGTTTGATTTATTTACTACATAATAGTTTTAGTTTATACTCATATTGTTGATACCCTATTAGTATAATAAGCATCTATATGTAAGTGTTAATTTGAACAACTGAAATACTTTAAATGCAAATTACTTGTTTAACTTAAAATTTATTTTTGTTTAAAACTTAATTTTCAGTATTCTGTTTTTAAATGTCAAACAAAACTATTTACTTTATTTTATAGTGATTGATAATTTAAAAGTCTAAATTACAATTTTTGTAAATATGCTATATATGTTGTACATTTTTAATAAGACTGTCTTGCATTTCATACTGAAGATAATTAAATTAATTTAAAATATAAACAAAAACTGTGCATTGTAGTTATTATTCATATTTTTATACAACTAGAAATGTTTAATATGGTATCCTTGTCAATCGTTAGATTTTTAAAATTACTATATAAAATAATGTTTTATTTTTAAGTTAAACAGTATATACTAAATAAAACAAACTATAATTCTTTTAGATAGACAGGTGTTGTTTATTTTCTCACGTAAAGTTTTGCTACTACAATTTTCAGCTTTTATAGGTCAATTTAATGTCGTATTTATTAGTCTAAAATCAAGAAAACTTACCTTTCCTTAATTTAAACGTTAAGGGCAAAAATACAAAGTGTTACATAAAAAAGTGTAAAATATTACACATTCCTTATATGTAGAAGTAGGCAATATAACGATAAAACAAAGCTAATATATTTTAATACTATGTACGCAAAAAATATTAGTTGTTTTTAAAAAACCTTCAATAAGTTGAAAATGTTTTCTTTTAATGTTAAAATTATTACGTTTTCTATATTTTTGAACATTTTTTATTTAAATACTATATAAGAACAGTCAAACACAGCGTTACATATATATATATATATATATATATATATCTTTACAATGTCTACATTTTAATTTTAATATTATGCTTGATCTATTTTAAACAAAAGTAAATTTAATTAATAGTTATCAATAAAAGTTACATTTTATCAATATCTATAGAATATTTCTAACTTATATTAAAAACTTTTTTTATAATTATTACATTTTTGTTTGAATTTAAATAACATTAATTTAATTTGTTTCTACTAGTGTTCAAATATTTTATTAAACTTACACAATGAACATTTTTAAATTGATTTATTTTTGTTGTACAGTCATCATAAATTAATTTTGTTATTTTATAATTATCTTTGTAATATTCGGTTCTACCGCTTGATGAAACACAACAACAAAAGTTAGTGACAAAGCCACATTTTCATTAATTCCAAGTCCGCATAGCATCTCGAATAATTCCTTTCCATTTTTCACAGTTTTCGGAGGCGCATAGAAATAAGTCAGTCTATCGACTTAGTCATTGTTTCCAAGATAAATTCACGACCAGAGTAGTGTAAAGATCATCTGTCTAAAATCATTGCTGATAACCTATTCTCTTCTTTCAGTTAGCGCTTGGATAAGCCAGGGTTACGATACATGAGATTATATCCGGATTTATACGAAGAACGTGTCCAAATCAGCATAATCTTCGTTGTCACAATACCAATAATGGAAGATTGTGAAATTAAAGGTTATCTTAAATTTGGCAGTTCCTGATCTTTTCCGTCCAATTTTTTGATACGGAGGATGCGATGAGATAGTGTTAATACACAATAAGGATTAAAGCTTAGGTGAAACAGCCATATATTTGTAAAGTAAATATATCTTTTTTACAAAATACATATTGATGGAGGGGACTATTAGAAACTGTAAATTGAAAATACATACCAAACATGAGTTATAACTGGTCAAAAATTTCAATATCATAATTTGCCATAGCAATTAATACTGACAACATAAATGCTAATTTGGTATTCAATTAGTTTTTAAGTTCAATATTTTTGGCAACTATACTATTCAATATTTAAAAATAAAAATAACGTAGCCAAATCTTTATGCGAATTTATAAAATTTCATTAGAATAGTTTAACCATAAATTATTATAGTTTTAAATTTTATTTATTAAATCTTAGAAGTACTTAAATAATTAAACATTTTTACTACTTTATTTTTAGTATAATCTGTTTCATTTAATCATTTAATTTTTATAACTGATAAAATAGATTGTTAGAAAAAAAGCATTTTATAGGGTTGTATTAGAGGCTGATAACCTCTTACTTTAAACGGATTAAAGAAATAATCAAACACCATAAACGTAACTTCAATTGTTACTATAATATTGTTTGTAATGTTTATCTCCTA
>JAKXYG010001066.1:600000-867500 GCA_025895645.1 Cardicola forsteri | reverse complement strand
ACACATGTCAGCTGATGCATCTTTGCCCAAATCTAACCAATGGACAACAGATCAATATTCGCCAGAACCTTTAAATTGCACCAAGTTTAAAAACACTTCGTTCCAGTTGTTGGGACACTGTGACGATGTGAATGTCCAACATTTGGCATGTCAATCAGAACTGAACATACAAAATTTTTCAGAACACTTGAATCTAACTAAATGTAAATCCGATCAAGCCTTTCAAACCTGTACACATCAGACGTTTACATTACCCTATCTAGAACCCGAAAATACGTTCCAACTAGAAGACAACTGGTCCAATGAAGACGCTGTGCAATGTCAAATGGACTGCACACGCGAATTCAATTTTAATAAAAAACTGAACAAAAATTCCACTAATGTAACCATTAAGGGCGAAGATTTCATATTCAGAAGTACGTGTACCGCTGATCTAAAAGTAAATCCAGACCTATTGAAACCGTCACTTGCGCCAGTTACGGATAGCAGTGAGGACGATTCAAGCAACAGTTTTCCTACCCGATCAAACCAACCGAATAACCTCACCCAACCCAACGACAGTCACGCTGCAAGACGCATGAGTTTCTTGACTCGATATTGCCAGCAAGCAATCCAACCAAGCACCGACTCTTTTGGCGATGCCTACGATCCCATTCAATCAAATGTAACCAATCTGCCAGTTTCCAAATTGGCGTCTGAACACATTAGCTACGAAAATGTAACGTCGACGAGTCCGCGACGGTGCCAAATTGAAAATCAAAAAAGTACAGTTTTCAGAATGTCGTCCAAAAAGTAAAATACACAATGACGATTATTCAGTTGTGTACAAACTAACACTAAACGTGGACAATGCTATTTTTCCTTATGTATAAAAACCTTGGTTTGTGTAAAGAAATGTTTTGTAAATTTGTGATAATCTGTTAAAGTCTGTTTTTTTAATTATTAAACTAATTTTTTTGTAATTGTGTACCCAAGATTGTGATTAAGAAAAAATTTTCCAAATTATTTTTTATTATTTAACAAACTAAATCCAAAAAGTGTTATTATTAGTGGCAGTAGTATATTTAGATATTATTTTCAATTAAAATGATAAAGTGCTAACGGGTCCAGTACTCAATTTTGTATTTCTACATAACAAGTGTACAATTATTTCAATTTTAATTACCTAATTTACTTTCAAAATCAGATGCAGTAATTGTGATACTTCTTCAAAAATACCATCCACGATAGATTAAAATGGTGAGATCGATTATGCAACTTCAGTAAAATCCCGAGTTAAAGCAAAGCGTTGTGAATACGTACAATACCAATTGATTCATAGTATAGCACTTTTAAATGCTAACTGGTTTTTATACAAATGCTTGCAAAATACGTACAATTTAACAAGTCAAAAACAGCAGAATAAGTTAAGAAAGCCATAGTCTGATTACTGGAAACGGTTCTCCAGCTCTAACGTTCAACTGATTACTGAATTGGGTATAAAAATCTGAGTTATTCCCGGTTCGATCTGATAAAAGCCTCTTTCAATGCTTATTGCATTATATGAATACATATGTATAATATGAAAATAGTTTAAATCTTTGAAGCGCTGTAAAGTTGTTACCATTTTGAGTTTAAGAGATTGGAATCTTTCCGACTATTCAATTATTTTTTACATTATTACTTTCCTAATTCATTAAAGAAGAATATTATCAAGCTGTGCTGATGATAGTATTTTACCTTAGAAAGTGCTAACAGAATTTCCTCCAATCGATATTCGTACAGGTGTGGTTTTGCGTATGGGCTTTACGTTGTTTGAGAATAATCGGTAAAGTTTGGTTGTTAGAGGTTAGGTACCGTCTGTAAAGTTGGTTAACTTTATTAAAGTTTGAGTGGTTGAAGATTAATAAAGTACTTAGTCGTAACTTTATTTTATTTGTCTTAAAGCTCTTTTTGCCTTATGCCATTTCCAGTAACTACTCGTTAATGATAAGGGAAACACAGTAGTAGAAAATAAACTTAGAAAATAATTTTAGCGTTACTTTCAGCTTATTTGTAATTGCCCAATAACATAAATTGCCAAGCAATCTTGACATAAAAATTCTTACATGATAATTATAATGATTTAACAGTCGCATACTTGAAAATAATAAATAGAAATAGAACGTACATCTTATTACTTAATAAGTTACTTTGGTTTTAATAAGTACACTCTTTATTAGTTAACTAATATAATCCCTACAGTTGGTACTAGCGCGTTTAGCCACATTCTGCCTCGAAATCTTTGTTTTTATCATTGGGTTTTACTGCATATTAAAATCCGTTATCAGCAGTATCCCAATTCGAGTAAAAAATATTTTTCTTAACTACTACCAAAGCAAAAGCAATCAGGCCCATAAAGAGTTGCTTAACGTATCGAATAACAACAAGCTCTTCATTATTAAAACCAAACCATCTGCAAACTGGAATAAAACTGTCTCCGGTAGATTTTTACCCGTCGGGATGTCCTTCCAATCCCTATAAATTACTATTAGTTTGTCCTCACTAATTCGACCTACTTAACACGAACAACTGTGTCAAAAAACGTTCTCTAGTTAGGAATCAAGGCGCGAAAACACCCAGTTGCTTCCTTCTTATAAATACTAATAAAAAGAAACCCAGCAACTAGCATCCCTATATATATATATATATATATATATATATATATATATATATATATATATATATATATATATATATATATATATATATATATATATATATATATATATATATATATATATATATATATATATATGATGATGAAGTTTAAGATCCATTTGGTTTCGCTCGTTGTCCTCTATTGAACATACTCATTTAATAACTAGTAAAATATTTCGACCATTCCCAGATATTTGTAAGTCTCTTAACATTTATTGGCCATGTATATCTAGCACAATAAAAGATAAAAATGGATTGGTCATGTTTTACGTAGATCGCCTACTAATCCAGCCTGAATAGCTATAGAAGCCCATCTATTACCCGGATGGAAAAGAAAGCCAGGCAGCCAACGGAAAATTTGGACGGACATTGTAGCATGCGAATTCAGTCCTTTTATTTATGCTAAGCTCTCTCGTCCAAATGAATTACTTAATTGAGCGTCCGTGCAGCCAACAGAGATCATTGAAGGGGTCTAACTCGGGATGTAATTAACGTTTAATGTAGTTCAGTACACATTGCAAAAGTTGATTTTTTTGCAAACACTTTGATATTTGGACTACCCTTGATGATAATAACCGGTGGGGGATGTTTATCCCCGATAATTATGATGATGATGCTTATAGATTTTGGTAAATTTTCTCTGAAAACACAAATATTAACTTCCACTATTAAACACCAAAATATAAAATATCCCCGATCTTCAGTACACTAAAAATAATTTAACCATTTATTAAAAACATCTGATTATCATACAAAACATGTAAACAATAAAAAACATTACAATAGTCAAGATTACGGACTCTAAAATTATTCATTTTGTTCCTTTGACATCTACAATATAAAATGGGTAAATATACTAAACAAAAATATTACTGACAATTATATATATATATATATATATATATATATATGCTAATGATCCTGAGGACTTGAGTAATGCTTATAGTCTCAATTTCCAATGATGGTGATATACCTTACTGTTCGTCCTCTACGTGGTGCATCTTGGACTAATAACAGCAGGGTCCGAGTGCACAACGGTATAAATGGGCTTCCGTTACGGCAGGTGGGTGCGAATATACACCCAGAAACCCAGAAGGTTCACAAAGATCGATTTTTGTAAAGGGTTTAAATAATGAAGTTTCAATTTCCAATAATGATATTCCTGGCGCATCCTGGACTAAATAAACTCAAGAAACTCAAAATAACGTAGCTTCTGCCTCGACATTTATACTTGAATACCTATTCAAATGTCAAAACTCCAAATCTTAGTCTCCACAGTAATTTAATTAAATTATCGTAGTACAAAATTGAAAAATCATAATAGATACAAAACTCACATTATACATTTGAGCAAAATATTCGGCATGCTCGTTAATTTTTGTCAACCGTTCGATCTCTAAATTCAATTTTTCTACCAAATCACACAGCTAAAAATAATTAATCCGCATTATTCTTACTTCTTTGTTTTCATCTAGTGTCTCTTGCAATGCAACTCTTCTTTCCTCGGCCAAATCCTTCCAGTAATCTTCGGGTGGGTTTTCTATAACATAAAAACTACCAAGTAAAAATTACCAGAACAAAGCCACGACTGCAAATCAACGTCGTTGGAACCAACTTGTACTTCGACGGAAACAAATTGTTGATTACGTGTATGTGAAACATCACTTTCTTTACTAGCGCCACAATGTTGACATTGGGACAAAACAGGATCTTTAAAAATTTCAAAAGGAGCTTTCACAGAATTGGGTAGTGGTTTAGTTGGCTGATTAATCTGTTTTGCAGGCTGCTTTAATTTATTGTGAGTGACATATTGCTTTTTCAAATTAATAGAAGAAACCTAAAATTTCATTTACACATAAAAAAAACTTACTTCTTTAAATTTTCCTTCTTCCACTATGTTCCTAACCGATAAACCTCTTCTGGCGATTTCCATTGTTGAAGAAATAGAATTACACCCACAAAACCTCAAATTTAAAATGCCACCCTTTTAACCTAATTACATTTTCGAGTAATAAAAACAGACATTAATTAATAATTTCTAGTTTTTAATTATAATAATTATATTTTTAACGTATATATATATATAAATATATAAATTAACATTTTTTAATTATTTGCAGAATGGTACAAGAGTTAAAATAAATTTCGTTATTTGTTATTATTATTATTATTATTATTAACTATTGTTAATATTATTTTATTTTGTACGTAAAAAACAATTTTTATAATTAAATAAATAAGCTAAACATACACAAATTATTTTTTTTATTTTATAAACATTTTTTAAAATATTTAATTACAAATTAACTTTATTTTAAATTAAATAAATTTAATTTTTAAAACTTTTAATTATTTTTTTTAATAAATGCAATAGTTTTATAAAAATCGGTCTTTATTTATTTTAATTCAGAAAACGTTTTTGTAAGTAGTGTGGATTTGATAAATATAATTGCTTTGTTATTTCCTTATTTTAAGGTTATAAATTTGAATCTAATGACTTGTTTTAGTTGTTTTAATAAATACGTAATATACAGAAAAACGCTATATTTTAAAATGATTATTAGTTTATTTTCTGAATATATTGCTATAAATAATTTCTGTTGTTAGCGAAACTGTCATGTGAGCTAAGAAAGCAATCAAATAACACATGTTTATATGTGGTTGTTCAAATATTAGTAGGTTTGTAGGGACATGAAATAACATTTTATTGTTTATAATTGCAGCAATGTTGAAGTTTGACTCATTTAAAAATAAAATCATTAATTAATGCTGGGATATTTTAGTGGTACAGCACATGTCTCAAATCCGAGTGGATATAATTTTAATCACTACCGCTTGCTCTAAATACAAACCACCGTTCGCCTTTCTAAAATATTTATTTATTTAAAAACATTTTTTGTAAAACTTTTAAAATAATAACAATAAACAAAGATGCTGTCAGTGTATTGAGAGAAAAGAGAATATGAAGCAAATAAAACGTGTATTTAACTACAATTAAAAATGACAAAAAGAGAAAATACACTAATGTATATATAATACGGTAAATTCTTTAAATAATATTTTTGCATTTTTTTCTAAAAATTACCATTTACATTAGTAATTTTTATTAATACTATTCTCCGACTTTCATTTTAGCTATGAAGATCAATACCACTATTTATTGAAACATAAAAAAATACATAATTTGTTTAAAACACATTTTATTTAGGCAACTACATAAATGTATAGAAAATATTGAAAAAACTTTATAATTTTAACGTTTTAAGTTATGATTGTGGTTTTTATTTATTTTTTATCTATTTTTGCTACGTAATTAATATGATCCTTGAATCACAGTCACGTCAACAAGACATAATAAATTTAAATACACTTTAAAACAAAATATTGAATGTACAACAATATAAAAATTGTAATTAAAATAATAAATAATAAAAATAATAGGTTTAAACATTTTTTCCCGACAGCAATAAAGTGTATAAAAATTAAGATTTTATATATTTAGGTTTTTATTTCAGGTTTCAGGTTTGTACAAGAGTTAAGTAAAAGGAAAACTCCTTTCAATACTCTGTTCAGGGTATCAGATATCAATGAAAAAATAAAAAATAGTTAACAAAAGAAAAAAGCATTAGGTAAACTTGAGAAGGTAAAATTTATCGTATGCAGATTTGAACGCCTGAAGGGATGGGGCTAACACAACGTGCGGGGGCAGATTGTTCCATGCAGTGATAACCCTAAAGGAAAAATGATGAAGACCCAGTCGGGATTGAACTCGCGGCTTGGAGAGCTTGAGAGGGTGTCCTCTACGGGAATTATGGGAGAGGGCAAACATATGCTTAAACTGGGTAGAGTTTATGAGTTTGAAAACTAGAATTAGGTTGCCCCGGAGTCTCCTATCTTTTAATGGGAAAAGACGAAGAGCTTCCAGTCGCTTAGGGCAAGGAAGATTCTTGAGGGTACGCGCGATTCTAGTGGTTTTTTTAAACTTTGTCAAGTTTACCTATGTTTGCCCTGAGGATAGGTGACGTTACTTGAATACAGTATTCGAGGTGCGGCCTAATGTATAATTGATAAAAAAAGTCGGGTACAGCTAGCTGGAATATTTCCTAAATTACGCCTGAAATATTTCATAAGACGATAGCAGGTTAACGATGGTCTATTGTGGTGTGACGAGAAGCTAAGGGAGGGATTGAAAGTGACACCAAGATTTTTTCACCGTGTCAATCTTAGAGATAGTCTGAGTACTAGGGACGGTATATCGGTTTCCTGAAGGTTTTCCGAATGAAAAATGATTACATTTAGAAATATTCAGGGGGAGTGCATTGTCCTTAGACCACTGGTAAATGTTAATAACATCCTGTCGTAGTTGTTGGGGTTAGAGCCCCAGATTTTAACATCATCAGCATAAAGCAGGATGTTAGAATGAACAACTGTAGGCAGATCATTAATGTAGATATTAAAAAGAAGGGGACCCAGAACTGATTCCTGAGGGACCCCCGATGAGATTGGAGAGGGAGAGGAGGCTGCACTACCTAATTTGACACAGAACTTACGATTAGTGAGAAAGTCACTTATCCAATTTAGGAGCGGAGGACTTATCCCAAAAGCTTTTAGTTTACCGAGTAAAGCTGAATACGAAACTTTATCAAAAGCTTTGCAAAAGTCGAAGTAGAGTACATCGACTGATGATGACCGATCCAGCATGCCGGTAATGCTCTTTGTAAACGTCGATAGATTGGAAAGACAGAATCTCCCAGGCATAAACCCATGTTGAGCTGAATTTATTAGGTTATTTGTAGAGATAAAATTAACTAAATGGGATTTAATGATTTTCTCTAAAATTTTGCTAGAACCGGATAAAATACTAATCGGCCTGAAACTTTCCGACTTGAACATGGAACCGGACATATAAATAGGCCGAATAAAGGCGAGTTTCCAAATAGCAGGTAATTTACCGGACTGGATAGAGCGATTAAAAGTATGAGTAAAGAGAGGGGCTAGTTTGGAGGCACATTCTTTAAGAACTCTCGGGAATAGTTCATCTGCACCTCGGAAGGAAGATTTAAAATGTGATAAATGTTTAAAAACTAGAGATCGCGTAATAATGGGACATCCTGAATCTAGGGTGGGTTCAGGAAGAGAACCAATAGTAAAATCCTGATTAAAAACGGATTTAAAATAATTACCAAAGGTGGTGCACATATCTGGTAACGATAAAAAGGAACCAGAAGCACTTTTAAGTTTGGGAAGGGAGAGATCATATCCTTGCTTGTTCTTGATGAATTTGAAAAGAAGACTATTGTCGGATCTGGCATTGTTCAGGAGTGAGTGGAGTCAATAGCTTTTAAACCGCCTGAGACATGCTACTGATTTACTACGGAGATCTAAATAGCGGTAGAGGAAAATAAGGAGATTTGTCAATTTTTACTGATTAAAGGCAATATTGCGCAACTTAATGGTGCGGATAATGAAACGGAGAATTTTGGGTTTAGAAGGGGTTGGGGTATGAAATGGAATAAAACGTTCAATACTTACTCGGATGATGTGAGAGAAATGGTCGTAAAGACTATCTATGTCGTTAGTGGAGAGGTCCCAGGTAACATTCCTCAGGTAGTTCCTGAAACTAACAAAATCAGCACGACGGAAATTAGGAGCGGGCAAGGACCTATGCTTCAGGCCTATTGCAAATGAGGGGAAGTAAGCTGTAAAAGAAAGAAGAGTATAATCACTTTTTCCCAGGGGAGGTAACTAATAAATGCCATTAATCAAGGAAGCTTTGTTTGTGAAAACTAGATCTAGGCAGTGTATACAAGTGTATACAAGTTATAAAAAACTATTGTTGTTTTTTGAACTACTAAATTTGTAAAATTGGTTATGTCTATCATCTATATATGTACATATTTTATAATATAATTTATTTTAAAGCAAATAATGTAGTAGTATTTTTATTTTGTTAAAATGTATAAATTTTAGGTTTTTTGTTTAAACAAGTATTTGGTAATGCCATCTGTAAAAATTTTTGTTTTAATTATTATTAGTGCTAAAGTGGTGTTTAGTAGTTATTTTAGTAAAACGTTGGTATGCCTCATATGCTTAAGTGATGTGAGGAAAGTCAATTAATTTCAATGTGTTAATATTGACACTGCCCAATTTAGCCCCTGTATATTCAGGTTTTAAGTTGATACACGAGTTAAATAGAAGAAAAACTCCTTTTAGTACTCTGTTCAAAGTTATTGGCTATCATGAATGTAAAAAATAACAAAAATGAATAAATAAAAATAAAAGGTGTTAAAAGAGTTAGGTAAAATTAAGAAGGAAAAGCTTATCGTATGCCAATTTAAACACTTGAATAGATGGGGCTAACACAACGTGCGGGGGCAAGCTATTCCAAGCGGGAATAACCCTATAGGAGAAGTGGTGAAGACCTATGCGGGATTGAACGCGGGGTTTAGAGAGCTTGAGAAGGTGTCCTTTACGAGGGCCGCTAGAAATTGTGAAAAAATGCTTAAATTGATCGAACTTGATGAGTTTGAAAACTAAGATGAGGTCGCCCCGGAGTCTTCTATCTTTTAAAGGGAAGAGGCGGAGGGTTTCCAATCGCTTAGAGTAGGGGACGCTTTTAATGGCACGCGGCAGCCTAGTGAAGCTTCTTTAGACCTTATCCAGTTTGACGATATCGGCTCTTAGAAGTGGGGAATTCACTTGAATGCAGTATTCAAGATGTGGTCTAATATAAAGTTGATACAGGAGTCGTGTACAGCTAACCGAAATATTCCCCAAATTACGCCTGAAAAACTTAGTAAGACGATAACAGGTTAAATTGCTTTATTATAATGGGACGAAAAACTAAAGGAGGGGTTAAAAATAACTCCTAGATCTTTAACCGTATCGATCTTGGTGATGTTCTGGGAACTCGGGAATTAAAACTGGTTTCCAGAGAATTTTTCGAAAAAAAGTGGTTACATTTGGAAATGTTTAGAGGGAGAGCATTATCAAGGGACCATTGATGGATGTTATTGATATCTCGTTGCAATTGTTTAGGGTTGGAGCTCCAAATTTTGACATCGTCAGCATAGAGAAGGATGTCAGAATAAACAACCGAGGGCAAATCATTGATGCAAATAACAAAAAAAAAGTGGCCCTAGTACTAATCCCTGGGGACACCCAAAGTAATCGGGGTAGGGGGAAGGATGCATTTCCTAATTTGACGCTGAACTGGCAATTGGAGATAAAGTCGTGTATCCACTCTAAGAGAAGAGGACCTATACCAAAGGCTTTGAGTTTACTAAGCAGTGTAGAAAGCGGAACTTTGTCAAAGGCTTTGCAAAAATCAAAGTAGATAACGTCGAATGATGGTGAGTATTCCAGCTTATGGGTAATGTTCTTGGTAAACTCAAGAAGGTTGGAGAGACAGAATCTCCCCGGCATAAACCCATGTTGAGCTGGGCTGATAAGGTTATTGTGTGTGATAAAACCCATTAAATGAGATTTAATTATTTTCTCGAGGATTTTGCTGAAACATGACAGAATACTTATGGGCCTAAAGCTATCGGGCTTAAATTTGGAACCGGACTTATAAATTGGACGTATAAAAGCAAGCTTCCAAATTGCAGGGAAAATGCCGGACTAAATGGAGCGGGTAAAGATGTGGGTCAGGGGAAGAGCAAATTTGGATGCACATTCTTTAAGGACTCTCGGGAAGAGGTCGTCAGCACCGCGAGATGTTGATTTAAGCTGGGACAAATACTTAGACACTAAAGAGGGAGTGATGGTAGGGCTACCGGAATCGAGGGCAGGGTCGGGAAGGGAGTCGATATATATATATATATATATATAAGTAATTTCTTTTTTATAATTTAATACTCTAAATTGTGGTTTTGCTAAATAATCTATAGAATACTTCTAAAACACAAGCGATAAAAAAACAAGTACTATAATATTAATAATATTTGTTCTCCTCCATGTTTTGCTTTTATATAAAACTGTAAAAATAACAATTTGTGCGTATAAACAAACATTTTTAAATGAAACATGATGGCATTGGTTATGTCTACAAAACTGTCATTATTGTCTTAATAATAATCCCAGTATTTTTGTTTTTACTAATGATGCTTTCCAGATATGCAAATAAATAGGTAAATTTAATATTTTACTAGAATATTTAATAAGCATAAAATTAAATAAATTTATGTACAATGTTTTTGTTTTTTTAATTTACATATATTCTAATTCAAATAATCTTGTCACAGATACGTTTAATCAAATTTTGCATCATTTTCGGTGTTTGAATAAATGAACAAATAACATTGCAATGTCAAAAATTAGTTAATTCTGCGTGGTTTTATACATTAAATAGTTTATAAATTAGATTGCAATAAAATTGGTTATTAGTAGAAGCAGGAACGGTAAAAAAAACACATCCTTCATGTACATTTCTAGCAATTTCTAACACAGAAATTTAGCAACATTACATTTAAGCATAACAACTGACATTTTTGTGTGAACACGGCACAAGTTTTAAATATTTTAACAGTATCCTTTAAAACTCATTAATTTAAAATGCTTGTTTACCGCATTACTAAAACGCTTTAGAATTACTTTGCAAATCACTTTATCAAAAACAGACAATAGAGTTATTTCTTGCTAATCTTTACAACCGATTAAAGATTTCTTAACAGATTAATGATTACTCCTTGCCTCCAATTAATAGAAGCTTGCTCATTATATTATATTATGTTATAATAAATCAATTAGCAAACATACATATAATTATATGAGCTTTAAGTTTTATTATTGCTATAATAACAAAGTAAGACAGATATAAACGTACGTTATGTAAAAACAGTTACCACTTTGTGCTAATGCAAACGCAACCAAACTCAATCGTCATATTGCCAGCTGATCAAATAAATTTACGTTGACTTGTGCATACCTTTAAACAAACAAAGTGTAAACAACGCTTTTTTATGTCGTCCAAAGTACTTAGTTCTCTCATCTTTAATTTCATATTAAAATATTAAGTAAGTATTTCCAGACAGTTTTCAACAAATTTTTGCAATTAATAGTAATAAACATTTCTTTTTTTTCAGTAACTTAACAGAAGCATATATTTGGGCAATTGTCATTTTTACAAATCCAGTATTAAATCTAGTTTCTATTGACTAGAAACTTTAACATCCATTTTAATTAATATATACTAAATGCATTAATATTGGGTTTTTTTCTAAAATACAGAATTACTCGTAAAATGTTCTTAACCTATCCAACGCATCTTTAAAAAGTTAAAAAATTTTAAATTGTATCTTGTCATTTATCGAAAACCTTATTTCAACTGTCGACTTGAGAAGAGTTTGTGCATATTTTAAGTGACTCCATAGGTTAAATTTTTGGCGTTAAACATTTTGCATACTTAACATTGATCTTGAGTTGTTCAACATTTAGTCAAGCCTGTTATTGATATTATGTTTTAGCCTTTTTGTCAAAGTTTGTAAAAATAACGTCCTTTTGTTCTTTTTTAACGACGTATATTAAAAGGGGCTAAGCTGTTAACTTTGGGCTATCTCAACCAAACTTGAAACCGGTTTTAGTAGACTTTATATTACTTAAAGTATTTTACAATGTTTTGTAAAGTACCGGGGTGGTCTAGCGGTACAGCGCTCGATTTGAAACTCGGTGGCCATGGGTTTGAATTTCACAACCGGCACAAAAAAGCCTGCCCACGTTTGGCTTCGCTAAATTATCCACCGCTGTAAGATGTTCCTCGTAAAACATTCAAAGTAATAAACATTAATAAAAAATATTTTAAATAAAAGTAGAATATTATTTATTTTAATAAAACTTGTAAATTAGTTTGGAACTTAAAAATTGCATATAAAATAGGTATTATTATAACTGTTATCGCTATTGCACGGTAACATATAAATTGATTACACTTAAGACCTTTGGAAAACTAGGTCCTAGTTACCAAATATTATTTTTAAAATTAATGAAGATAATTTTAAAAAAAGTATAGAATTAAAAAAATAAAATACAAAAAGGATAAATAAAGTAAAGCTATACAAAAAGATTAAATTATTAATTATAAATAGCATGTCAAAAGGCATTTTTCTATAAACACATTTATCATAAGCAAACAAACGGAATGATTATATATATATATAACATTCTACAAATTAAATTTTATATGTGCGTATAACCAAAACATTAATTTGACTTTATGCATAACTTGTTTTACTTTATAAAATAGTTTTCTAATGTTTTGTTTCTATTTTAATTTACTATTCATTACCTAAAAACTTTAAGTTTGCTAATTTCTACAACAAATATTTCATATCTAGCTAAATTGCTTTTGTTTTAATTGTGTTGAAACTCCGCCTAGTTTGGACCAGAAATGATTTAATCTAGCCAGTCCCAAGTCTAGATAAAGGAGGAGGGTTATAGCGCAAGATTAGCAACCTGGTTTTTGTAAAAAAATTATACTGCTACGTGAACAATAAGAGGACCCCATTCCGGCAAACAACGACAAAGAAAAAGTGTGTTGAAAGACAATTTTTTTAAACAATAAATTATACAATAGAGTACTTTTGAAAATGCTAAAATATGTGGTTAGAAAACAGTAACATAAAGTAGGTTGTAAATGACTTGTAAAACACTAATAGCAAATTTTGTTACTTAGCTCAATAGAATTTAGCACAATTTTACAAACCTACCGCTTAAAACATTTTCAAAAATTTATTATTTTTATCGAAAATAGTTAGTCCAACTCTTCAACTTTGAGAATTATCTTGTTGAATTGGATGTGTTTGAAAAGAAGGTCTTTTAATTTGACCTTATTTATGCAAATTTTGATTGAAGTAAATGAAAAATTATATATTTTGCGCTTAAAAGGTCAGCTGCATTGATTGTATAAAATTTACATGTTAATGTATCACAATAATTATACGTGTGAGGTCAAACAGTTAATCTAATGTAAGGAAGTGTTACTTCATAGCATATATTCAAAAACACAAATTTAATAAGTGAACTTATTGTACAAAGTCAACATGTACGGAAACGAAAATTACTAATAAATAATGTATATTTTCAAAATAATATAATGTTTTGAACATTTAATACATTGATATGTTAATTAGGCTTTAAACATAATCTTTTTTTAAAGTAATAAATTAAACGTTATATTTGAATTTATTACAATTTTACTAAATAGTTACCAAAACATTTACTGACTAATTGTGGTAAAAACAGTTTATATTATAAAAGGTAAAACGTAATTGTTCTTCGTAATGCATTTTAATTTATAAACAAAAATTATTTTTATAGGTCACAATTCAATAAATTGTTAAAAACACATTGTTACAAATTTAAAATTTTGTTGTAATATTTTAAATTACATAACTGACATGGTATTTAATAATTTATAAGAAAATTGTATTAATTAATTTACTCTTTTATTGTAATTTTACAATTTTATTATTTTATTATGGATTTTTAAGGATTATATATTATAATGGTCTACTTGGTTTAAGCCAACCAAAGGAGTAGTGTACAGCTGTTCTATCGTTGTTTGGATTTATCATCACATAAACTTGAACCCACGTCCTATTTAGTGTCAAACCAAAACTTTGAGCTACGAGGTTTTTTAGAATGACGAAATACAATTTAAACATTTTAAGCACTAGTAAAATGCGTTGAATAAATCAATTACATTTTAAGAGTAGAGATGTATCAATTTTATATTTTAAAAATAAAGTATATTATAATCGTAGAGTTGATATAAATACAGCTCAGACTCTTATTAGGTGGAATCCCTTAATGTATGAAATGGTTTCGATTAGATTTAACACTAAATTTGCAGTTACTTCTGCAAATTTAGTGTTACATCTATGTTCTTACTAAAATTACTGAAAAGAGGAAAATAGATGTTTATTACAATTAATAATGAAATTTGTTAAAAAACATCTCAAGACACAACATTGAAAGACGTGTCAAAGATTTCAATATGAAATTAAATAATAATAGAACTAAATATTTTGCAAATGGTGAAATACATAGCTGTTCTAATAGCACAAATGGACTGTTAGATAAATGTTGGCATCCAGTGTTTCGTCTATTCAAATGTGCATGACGTAATGTAGATTTATTTAAACGAAAGCACGGCGATTAAAATTGACATTATTCGCATTGATACAAAGTAGCGATTTTTTCTACAAAATATATGTTAATATCGTGATGTATATGTTGATTTTGAGTACACCTCTGTTGTTTTAAATTTGAAAGAATAAAAACTGCAAAGTATATTTTAGACAAAAAAAGTGATCTAACGATTTTATTACTTAAAAATTATTGTACACAAATTTTAAATTTGAATTAATAGGTTAAGCAAAGATGCTGCATTGATAGTGCATAGTTATTATTATTATTATTATTATTATTATTATTATTATTATTATTATTATTATTATTATTATTATTATTAATATTAATATTATTGTTTTTTTTATTAGTTATTTATGTTTACTACTTTGAATGTTTTTACGAGAAACAACTTTCAGCAGTGGATATTTTAGCGAAGCCGAACGTTGACCCACATTTAGTGACGGTGGTGGAATTCAGTACCATGCCCACTCAGGTTCAAACCAAGCGTTGCACCGCTAGATCACCCTAACACAAAATAAGCTTTCGAGCAAGTGACAAAAGCTGGCAAAAAGTTTAAGTATTTGAATTTTGGTCAACGGCTCTCACCATGCAATAAATCACACAAGCAAAACTGTGTATTATTATTATTATTATTATTATTATTATTATTATTATTATTATTATTATTATTATTATTATTACTATTATTATTATTATTATTATTATTATTATTATTATTATTATTATTATTATTATTATTATTATTATTATTATTATTATTACTATTATTATTATTATTATTACTATTATTATTATTATTATTATTATTATTATTATTATTATTATTTACTATATTATTATTATTATTATTATTATTATTATTATTATTATTATTATTATTATTATTATTATTATTATTATTATTATTATTATTATTATTATTATTATTATTATTATTATTATTATTATTATTATTATTATTATTATTATTATTATTATTATTATTATTATGGTTATTGGCTTAGATACTTTAGTAGAAGTAGCTTTTAGCATACAAAAATATATACAATTATGAAAATACGATGCAATTAGAAATTTGTAACATCAGTCAGAAAATAAAATAAGATTAAATTTCACAGTCTAAAACACTATTGTTAAACATCATTTGTAAAGAAAGAAGATAATACAATAGCAAACAATAATTTTGGATTCAATAAAATTGTGATCAATTTTTGGACGCTAGAAATAATAGCACTAATCTGATTATAAGATAATAAGAAATTATTTTGACAAGTAGAACATAAATACGTACTTAATCTGTTATGTTTGGCTGCTAGCCCCATTAACGTTACAGTGAGGTACATATTATATTCATTACAGTCCCAGGGACCAAAATAAGAACACAATACCAGAATCAAAAATTGTAAATAATATGTATACACGAGTAAAATTACTTAGCCAGCCCATTTTCTGTCTGTCCCATTGTGACTTCACTGTGATTGGTCAGCTAGTTCATCTATTGATCATAATTCAGTGTTGTCCTAACAATCAGTTTACAACTAATACCTTGTAATAGTACCTTTATTGTACTTAAAGAAAATTGATTATATACCTAATAAAATTGGTAGCCAAGATATTGATTATGTTGATTATTTTTTCATATCTGGGACGCATCATTGGTGAAAACGAAAACACTGAAATTAACATTGAAAGTAGACCTGGAATAATAGCAATAGTCTCCTATATAGTTAACTAATTTAGTGATATTTTTCATATATTTAAAAAAATTGTATTGGTACGTGCCAATTGTTATTTACTTAATTCTGTATTAAAGCAAATCATGGAAATAAACAGCTAATATTAATACTATAGTATTTGTTTTTTATTGCTGATGTCTTAGAAGCTTTCTGGGGATTAGTTGGTGTGATACCATTTTAAACAATAAAATTATGAGAAAAGCTAACTTTTTGCACTGTATATGACATTGTTACAATGAGACGAGAAAAACAATATAGTTAATATTGATAAAACAGGTTGATAGACTGCATTAAACGGGACTAGTAACCCCATTTGAAAAACTTAATTAAACTAAATGTTATGTGGAATAGAACGAAAATATTGAAAAATGTACATTCACATGGAATAATCTTGTTTTCCGTGCTCTTGAATGTGAAAGGTTTTTTGCAATAACATTATTATTATTATTATTATTATTATTATTATTATTATTATTGTTATTATTATTACATCATTGAAATAGTTACATTTTCACAACATATTTGTGCAGGGATAGTCTAACAGTAGAGCACTGGACTCGAACCTGGGTGGACATAAGTCAGATCCCCATAACCGACACTATAAATTGGTCCACGGTTGGCTTCGAACAAATATCCATTGCTGAAACATGTTTACCGTAAAACATTTAAATTGGTAAAAATTAATTTTTAAAAATTAAAATAGTCATTAGTAATGGATACGCTATAATATTTTGCATCATTAACATAAGCAAATCGAAATGCAAAAGTGCTGAAATCATTACATAATATTTTTAAGTTATACAATAACTACCAAAGATAAATAATTATTATTAAAATAAAAACATTTTATATAGTAAGTATGGGTAAATCTCATAATAATATTTAATAATATAAATGAGTTCTAAATGCTTAACTTATTTTTATACTAAATGTTTATACTTAAGCTTTAACTTGTGTTGATTGTACACTTGTTACACTAATTATTAATAAAACCTGAACTAGTTTTACGCTTTCAAAAAATTAATTAATATTTAAATGTTAAAAAGGTTTTATTGTATACAAAATATGACGTTGCTTAATATTTATTATCAACAGTTTTTGTATTCTTTTATGTATTGAAACAAGTATGGAATTAACTATTTTATTATTTTTAGACTCATTTTTGTATTTAAATAAAATTTTACGAAGAATGTATCCAAACCAGTGCAATCTACGTTGTCACAATACCAAAGAAGAAAGTTCGTGAAATTGGAAATCATCTCGAATTTGGCGGTTACTAATCTTTTTGTCCAATCCCTTGATACGGATGATACAAAATGGGTGTTGTGCCAAATATATCTGACATATCTTGCCTCAAATTTGTTCAACTTCATAATCTCTGACTCTGTAAGAGTCCAGGTTTTATCTGCGTACAGAAGCACTGTGCAAACTAATGAAAAGAAAATGTTCATCTTTGTTTTGGACTGATATTTTTTCGTCTACATTGTAGATTAGCAAGTTTTCTAAACGCATCAGCAGCTAAACGATTTACTTTATTAGATGAACCACCGTCACAAGTAATCGAAGAGCCCAAATACGTACATTGCTTTACGTTGGGAAGCACAGCATTATTTAAGTAAAAATGAAATCAAAAACAACAACAAATTAACCTGTTGTTAAAACATATATACAACTCTCACAACAATTACTACAAAAAAGTAATTATTTAACTAAAACCTTTCTAGCAACTACATAGCATACAAGAGAAACATCACTTCAATTATGAAATATACAATACTTTATAATAATTGAAAAAAACTATAGTTATATATGCATATATATTGTAAGTAAAAAAATTGTATAAAATACCAACTGGTGAAAAATCAAAAATGGAGTAAAATGATTAACATGATTTATAACAACAACTATTAACAAAAATATGGATTATATGCAATTTTTCAGTTACCAAATGATTAAAGACATTACAAAGTTCAAAAAATTCAATAATCTATGTGATCGCCTTTCTTTTGAACAACATAATCCAGGCGTTTTGGAATGCTGTCGATGAGAGTGTTGATATATTCTTGTTTTAACTCATATTGAACAACAAACCGAATACGTTCACATAAATCCTCAATTTTGGTATGCTTATTGATGTTGCGCTTTAGCATACTAAAAAAATTTCAATAACATTGATATCCGGGCTGTTAGGTGGCAATTGAGTGAAAGATAGTTTTTTCGATTTTAGCTCCTCTATTGTCTAAATGTAAATATAATGCAAATATAGTGAACTTAGATAAATATCACGTTACCTTTTTGGACGTATGACATGGAGCATTGTCCTGAAAAACAGTAGTAACCCCGTGTGTAAGTGTGCTGCATTTCATAAAGAAAAACATCCTTCATAACTGAAACAAATTTTTCATTATTTAAGGTACCAGATATAATTCTCCATTTGATAGGTTGATTATACTTAATACCAAACCATCACATTACTTGTCAAGAGTGGGCTTTCTTTCTAACAACCGGGAGTAAATGTTTTTGAAAACTTGACCCACACAACACTTTATTGTTAATGCCAAATAGTTCCATCCCGAATCATTGTTTTGTCAGCAAAGTATACGGAACTCCAATGACACAAGTGTCGTTCACTCCACTGTTTACAAAAGGTTAATCTATCATTTATTTGTTTTTTAATAATAAATGACTTAACCTTTGGTGATTGAAGTGTTAAACCAGATTCAATTGCTCTATTTCTTATTACGGAATGAGTCAAATTGTTTAAGCTATTTCTTTTGGTTTCTGAAATAGTTTTATTATAATTTTTTTAGTTTTATAACAATTTTTTGATTATCCGTATTGCTTGTTAGAAGTTTTCTTCCAACATTATCATAATTTCGTGGTTTTTGACCATTAATAATCCGATTGTTGAAAGGTTAACTCTGTATAAATCTGCCAATCTTTTGGGTAAAAATCCTTCATTTTTTAATTCTTTAATGCACGATATTCATTTTCAGTAAGATGAAAACATTTTTAATCACTACCGTCCATTTCGCAAACATTGCAATCAGAAAGCAAAATTAGCGGATGAGTGGAATCTCAAGGTTAAACGTAAATAATAAATTATTCGATTTGTTTTTAAATTTTTATTTAAAATTTTATAAAAATTTATTATTGTTTTTATTTATATAGATTAGAATAATTAAATATTTATTTTGATAATTACTATAACATCACAATCAGAGCAGACTTGAATGTGCGTTTAACATCAATTTTGAGGATTAGTTATTATTCATTTTTAATTAAATTAAGCACACAAAATAATAATGAGCTAATTATTATAAAAATTGTGTAACTTCAACGTATTATCCACGTTAATATAGAAGTAGCTTTTAAAATATGCCATTTTAGCCGACTCAGCCTTTATTAAATAAATATTTCTAAGTATATATAAAAGAACTATTGAGTACTTGACATTATTTTTAATTCTCAATATTTATTTTTACAAAAAAACAATTGGACATAACAAATTAATTTAGACTTAATACTTTTATAATTTTTTGCGTTAATTTTTGAAATGGCTGTATATATAATATATATGATATATATATATATATATATATATATTGTACAATGAATTATTTTATCAATGTAAAATCAGTAAATTTCGATAAAATCTTTTCTTTCCCAAAAAGAACTAAAAACAGTAGGTCAACATTTTTATTGTACACAACTTTTAACAGTCGCTTTTACTATACAGTGCACATTGTAAATGTTTACCGTTGTTATTGGTAATGGTTTTTTATGGCGTTCTGCTTGTACTCTCCTCCTTTGATAACATGAGCTTGTGACTAACCAAGGCACTGGTCAATGAGGTCATTAATACATTTAACACATACAAACGCCCTTAGAATAACCTTACATTGATACAATGCATTGAGGATTGTTCTAAATGGATGTCTGTATGTCTATCTGTGCGTTAACAGGTCCATTTGGATTGTCTATTGGCAGACTTGGTTATATTCCAATTGTTGAAAATATTTTCAAAACAATGGTTTCAATTGGTTTGTCCAGTCCAACGCAATCAATCAGTGAGACATTTTGCTATCCTTCTTTATAAAATAGAAAATAAAATTCACAATTTGATAATGTCTTATCAAAATGGAAAAAAAAATTAAAATGCATTGTTCAGGTTATGCCATTTTTTCTTATATGGTACATTTTACGGGATTTGCATTTCATCTTGCAGCATTTTTTTCACCCGCTTGGGTAGAGACTGATATGCACATACCCACAACATTTAACACAGTGGGATTGTGGACGTTTTGTTTAAACAGTTTTATTGCTCACAACGATCCCGAGATGAAAGCGTATTACGGATGCTGGTGGATATTTTCTTCAGAACTGGATGTCATACGTCCTATTTTAACTCCGAATTGGTTTGTAACAACTCAAATATTGATTATATTTACATTGATTGTACACATAGTTTGTACCATTTTGTATACATTTTACATTTTCAATTATTTCGAACGGTCCGTTTTACGCAAATTCGTTTGTCAATTTGTGTGTTATTTGAATTTAATGTATGCCACATCCAATTTTATATCTAGCATTGTATTTGGTTATAACATTTCCAATGAAGAATGGCTGTGTTCCGGTATATTTTATGATCTTAGTTGGGGCTACGGTTGCTCTGTAATTACTGCATTTTGTGGTTATATAAGCTCAATTTATTTGGTTAAACAAATTCAAATTGAAAATTTATCATACAAAAATGATCTTTATTTATTTCCGTTAACACAAAATTGTCGCACAAATTATAG
Source organism: Cardicola forsteri (assembly GCA_025895645.1). Lineage (NCBI taxonomy): Eukaryota > Metazoa > Platyhelminthes > Trematoda > Strigeidida > Aporocotylidae > Cardicola > Cardicola forsteri. The sequence continues at coordinate 846,127 of JAKXYG010001066.1, read as the reverse complement.
CATAAAGGAAATAAGTATTTAGTGTACTTTTGGTATGATTATTTTGTATATATATATATATATATATATACGTTTCTATTACTTAAACATTTTTGCAAAAACGTTTTTTCAACTAGTAGACATAAAGTATAGATAAACAAGAAGTTGTTGGTAGTGCTATTCAAAAATTTTGCCCACTAGAGTAGTATTATAGAAACTTAGTGTGCTAGCTGGAGACTACGTATTTATTGAAACTATATTTACTTAGTTTTTTTTTAAATTGCTGTACTAAGCAATTAAAATTGGTTTTAGCATTTTATTAAACAAATTAGGAAATGTCAATTAAAAAGATTGTTATTAAAAATTAATTTACAATGTTGCTAATAAATACAATTTAACTTTTCTTTACCATTACAGGAAAAATAATGTAGATATTAATAATTGTGGTACTTTAGCACACGTTTTTATAATTATTTATTAAATAATCGTTTTATGCAATAATATAAAATATTATTATTGGTATTATTACAAATATTAATACTATAGTTATTATTATTACCACAATTATTATTATTATTATTACTTTAATACTCCAGTAGATGAATTTAACATTGATATCATTTGTTATCAAAATGCAACATACATAAAGGTACAAGCAGTAGAAAAAATAAACTATATCGACATATCTAGATGCTGAAAGCTACTTCTACTGAAGTATCCAAGCCAATAACCATAAATAATAATAATAATAATAATAAATGCATGTGAGTACAGTATGAGTGTGGTCAGAAAATTTGAAAAGAATACAAGTCAATGAATAATATTAATAATAGTGCATGAGTCATCATAATATATTATTGGTAGTGAAAAAGGTTAAACAAGATAAAATAACTATGTGGGAAAAATAATCACTTTGTTATTTTGACGAGTTTTTTGTTTTATTAATTACATTTCATTGTTTGAATGATTTTATAATAAATCAATATTGATAATATTGCACTTATTTGTAGTAAAAATATACTTAGAATGTTTTTACAAAAAGTACAGTGTCAATACTTCAAATTTAAATTAAATTAACATATTGTAAATTAATATTAATGTTAAAAATTTATAAAGTTAGACTACATTTATGTATATATTTTGCTAAATAAAACTGGTAATACATCAAGTTATATTTAATTGCTATTATGATAATAAAATTTTATTTCTGTTTTTTTATTGCCTCATTTTAAAAAATAGTCCTTTTTATTAAATCTGTGAATTAAAAGTATGTATGCACTTTTTATAAGTTTTACAATATTACAAAATACTAGGTGCCACATATGAGTAGGGCTCCAAAATTGTACCTAGGTAAGTATAAGTTCTAAACTTACAGTTAACACTAATTGTGTATTTTTTAAATAATGTGTTTATAAAAAATGTTAAATACTAAACCTAATTTTATTTTAATACTACTACTACCACTACTTCTATATTTTATGTAAATAAAAATAAGTATTTACAACGTATAAAAAAGCTGGTTAATACATCATTTAATCACAAATCAATAACTTACTTGTAATACAAACACGTAGTTATTTTTCAAAAATTATTAAATGTATTTAATAATTGCAAACTTTACATAATAAATTGTTACCATATACATAAATCATTGTAACGTTACTTTTTAGTTTCATTACGTAAGACAAGATCATTATTACCCCTAACTTAATCTATATTTAAGGATTAAAAATGTTTAAAATTTATTAAAACAACTTAAAATAATCTTAAAACCTATCTCAAACTTAACTTTTTTTATTATTTGGGTTATTTCATATTTTGGTAAAATTGTTTATTATGTTCTAATTAAGTGCATTAGAGTTTTAATTGTTTTATCAGTTTCTTTATTTAATAAACGTAAAATAAACAATTAGATTATGTTTATCAGTACTGGAAAAATTTACTTTAAAAATAAACAGTTTTTTTATTTTTATTACTTTAAATGTTTTACAAGAGACATCTTTCAGCAGTAGACGTTTTTGCGAAACCAAACGTGGGCCCACATTTTAGTGCCAGCGGTGGGATTCGAACCTATGCCCACCAAGGTCCAAATCAAGCGCTGTTTAATTCTTTTTAATATAATGTTATTGTTTTAGATTTTCTCTAAAACATCATTACAATAATCTTATTTAAACAATTTAATTTTTATTAATAGGTTACAGTATATATATATATATATATATATATATATATATATATATATATAAACTGTATATGTTTGTGACTGACAAGAATATACAAAATGAATTTATCTCACAGTATACGTTTACAATATATTTTTCAAATTATAAAAGGAACACAATGCTATAAAACAAATAATAGTAGAAAAATTATTTTTTTAATTGAGGCTTTTAATTCGTTAAATTAAAAAACATTAAAAAATTTAATTTATGATAGGAAATCACAGTGATATACACCTGCACTTATTAAATTTTAGGTTAGACAATAAAGTTATACATGCATAAGTTTCTGACAAATTAAACGATTAGCTTTTCAAGTTTATTTAATTGCATTAAGCTCATCTGAATTGTAACAAAACATTTTATAGAGTGTAGCGCATTGATACACCATATATATATATATATATATATATTATGTTTTCTACTTTGAATGTTTCACGAAAAACATCTTTCAGCAATGGACAATTAGCGAAGCCAAACGTAGGCCCGCATTTTAGTGCCGGGAATGTGATTCGAACCCATGTCCACCGAGGTCCGAATTTAAGCGCTGTACCGCTAGACCATATATATATATAAACAGTCTCTACTAACTTCACTACTAAATTCTACCTTACATAAAAAACCATAATTTTAACATTTTTAGAAAATAAAAACGCAAGTGAATATATTCATGCACTTGATCTCAATTTTCATGAAATTAAAATTTTTGAAGTTGGAATGATTAAATTTCAATTTACAAACAAATGGATATATGTGAGGTATTTTTGGTCACAAAAAATTGTATTTTTATAAATTGGTAAAATCAAATTGTGGACAGATTTTTAGTTTTATAAAGCAAAAAAGCTTTTTTTTTATTTTGAACAAAACCTTTTTAATATTTTAAATATCCTTTTATAAAATGCGTTTTAAAATTTTATATAAACATATATTGAGAATAACTAAAATTATTGACGCATCTAGACTAGCAAATATTTTTTTATGCTTTATTCAATGATATGCACGAAACAAGTTTAAATATTATTTCCTTTTTACTTACTATTGTTGAAATAAATATTTTTTTAAAAGCTAAAGTATTTGTACAGCATTGTGCATTTAAGGCATTATCTATTTATCTATTTTAATATTATATTGTATTTAAGTTTATGCGTATGCAAATTCTATTATGGCTTTTAAAATTTTAAATAAGTTTTGCATTTTTTATTGCTAACCCAATTTTAAAATATGTGCCAGTAGTTTTAAAAATAAATAAACCAAAATTAATATTTATTTAGGTCAAAATATAAATAGGAAAATTATAAAATTAAAGTGTACTGTCTTTAAATAAATATTAGTCATTAATAATTTATTTTCTTTCTTTATGAACAAAGTAAGCTAAAAATATATACATTTTAAAATTTTTATTGACTTTATGTTTAGATTTGATTTGCTTAGTCATTTAAATAAAAATTAGCATGTTTTTTGTTTTTTTTTAATTTTAACTTTTGAGTAATATTTTAAAACGCATGTTTCTAAAATAATTATGAGAAAACCCATTATACACATGTAACAAAAATAAAATAAAGCCTGCATTTTTTGAAACAAAACTTGCGTTATTTTTAACCCATTTTTAAGTTTATTTTAATTTTTATAATAACAATAAAATGTTTATTAATTAAAGTAATTTGTAATTTTATTATAAGCAATTTGACTTTGTAAAAATATTGATCTTTAGTATAATAAATATATAATAATTTTAATTTTAATGTTGGTATAATTTATTTATTGCTTATGTACATCACACTATATACAAACGTTATTATTTTTCAGTGAACTTACTATATATGTATACACATAATTGTTTAATGTTTTTAGATAATTTACTATTTAATGAGTTTTTTTTATTTTAAATAAAACATTGATAAAAAGGTTAATTAATTAATCTGTAAATTATGTTTTAAACATCGTTTAAAATGTATATGTTAATAATTACTGTGAATTTTAGTTATTTATTATTTATTTATTTACTTATTGCTGTAAGCAGTTGAATTTTCCATTAAAGCTTTGATCTTGACATTAATGTATGGACCTGTGTAATTATTAATGTTAAGATAAAAGTTTTAATTACATTATGTTTATATATATATATATATACATATATTTATAGATTTTATATATCTGTAACTGAACAGAATGTAAGAAATGAATTAGCCAAACAGTTCAAGTCTTCTATTATTTTATTTAGAATTTGTTATATTTATATTAACTACTTAATTATATTTAAGTAGTTTACATAGTTAAAAAAACTTAATTTTTGAATAGTTGTATATAACGTAGATGAACATTTGTATTAACAAACTAAGCTTAAAATATTTTTATATTTATAAATTTTGTTATATGTTATATTTTAAATATATTTAGTTATACATTGTGAGGGTTTACATTCGGCTTTGCTAAAATGTCAACTGTTGAAAGATGTTTCCCGTAAAACACTCAAAGTAGTAAAAAATTAAGAAAGCTTATGACAAAGTTTAAAGAATAAAGCAAAATAAAATATTTATAAATTGTGTAAACTAATTGATAAAATACAAATTTAAACTTTTTAACAACATCAATTTAAAAGTGATGTATTTTATGTGTATGTCAAATAAAACGTTATCTAAAATTCTTCCTATAATCTTTCCCAGATTATTACATTTCATTTACATTGTAATACAAAGTGTTTAATTATTACTTTATATATTTATATTTTTATCATTTTTTCTAATTTTTTAATTTAATTAATTTTACTGTGTTTCATTTTTTATTTTAATTTCCAAATTTTTCTCTTGATATAAACTAGTCTTTTTGCTTCACCTTTAATTTCCTACCTCTACATAATGACAAGTATATAATAAAACCAAATACTAAAATAGCGTTTTTCCTACTAAAATTGTCTACAATTTTAAATATGAAATCAAATAAAATTAAGTTTGATTAGTTTATTTTTCCCATATTTTACATTCATCATAGATTAACTCCTAACGACCTTAAAAGATAAAAGTTTCTTTAAAACTACAAAAAAAATTTTTTTTTTATTTTAACAATTTCGATTTATAAATTAAAATACAAATAATAACAATAATTAGCCATTTTAAAACAAGTAAAGTTTTTTTAAACATTAAATATATCCAAATGTAATCGTTTTTAATGTTTCAGATTAATATAAATACCAAAAAGCATACATTTTAAAGGATAAATAAAGCCTAAACTTTGTAGCACAAATAAATTGTAACAGAGATTAATAAACACTTGCGTTTGTTTAATACGAACATATAGTAAACTTTTTATTACATGGTAACTGGTTTAAATTCATAAAACAAGGGAAGTGCTTTGTGGTACAGGATACGGGATACAGGATAATTTACGAAATAAGTAGGAGAAACTCCTTTTGATCCTCGGTTCTAAAATATTAATATATCTGGGGGAGGAAAAAAATAAAACTGGGGAAATATAAATAAAAGCTAAATAAAATTAAGGAAGACATGCTTATCATAAGCCTGCTTGAAGGAATAAAAAGAGGGGCTAAAATAATATGGGATAGCAAATTATTACAGGCGGAAATAACCCTGTGGAAAAAATAACAACTTCGGAGACGGGTACAAGTTCTAGACTTAAAAAACTTAAATTTATGACCTCTTAACATTTTCCGTGAGGGAACAAAAAAATATGCACTACGGCCAGAATTAACTAATTAATAAACTAAAATAAGGTCACCTCGGAGTCTTCTATAAGATAACGGAAATAGCTTTAACATTTTAGCCGATTAATATAATCAACTTTATAAAAGATCTTAGGTATTTTCAAAGCTTTTTTTTTAATTTAATCAAGTTAAAGAATGTTTTGTTTAAGGATAGTAGAAGTAACTTAAATACAGTATTTTAGATGAGGCCTAATGTAGAGCATATATAAAAAACGTGCACAACTGGAGGAAATATTCCCTAAAGAAGTTAATCAACTTAAAACTCTTTTGCGCAGCTAGAGTATAATGAGCTGAGAAAAGAAGGGAGGATGAGAAAGATATTCCCAAATCTTTAATAGATTGGACCAATGTAATAAAAGAGTCAGTTGAGGGAGATGCTCTAAACGTATTACCCAAGGGTTTACCAAAACTAATATGCTTGCATTTCGAGAGATACGGTTAACAACCATAATTTAAAAAAATATATTTTTAAAAAGAAGAATTATTTAAATTAACAAATTTAACATTTTCTTTAGTTATTAGCAAGAAAAAAAAATTTAATTTTTTAATACTTTTGATTTGTGTACATTTTAAAGTTTTAATTACCTGTGCAAAATTCAAGACTTAATTATTTAGTATATTTTATTAATACTTCAAAATTTAATTGTTTTATTTTATAAACATTTAAAAGTTATTTTTAAAATATTTTTAATTTAAATTGTTTAATTTCAGATAGCTATGTTATAACGGGTATTATCTAAATTGTTGTTTTATATAAATAATTCTATTTTAAATTTTGGTTGTTTAGTATTTGCAATATAATAAATTATATATATACAGGGGCTAAAATAGGAGCTGTCAAAATTAGCATATTGAAATTGATTGACTTTCCTTACATCACTTAAGCATATTAGGCACATCAACATTTTACTAAAATAAGCATTAAACATCACATTAGCAATATCAATATTGAAAACACTAAAAATATTTTCTTTTTGCAAATAGCATTATCAAATTTACGCTTAGACCAAAAACCCAGAATTTACACATTTCGACAACATGTAAACAAATTTTTTTTTTTGAAATTAGTGTTGCGTAATCCATTTATGTTTTTAGCTTTATATGTATAAAATTTTTAAGTGTGACTATCACCATTTACCCACTTGAATGCAATTTATCCAAAAATTCCAAGACACTTAACTATTTATAATTATAAAAAAGTGAAAACACAATTAACTTTAAGTATCGATAGTCCATACTATTTTAGCATAATTACTTAGTTGAAAAAAATATAACTTTCAAGTTAAAATAGCACAAATTAAAAAATAAGAGTTCACTGACAAGTACCATTTTAAACCCTGTATATATATATATATATATATATATATATATATATATATATATATAATGCCAGGTTTTTCAGGTCATAGTTATTTAAAGCCGACTATTTATAACTAATAATAATATCAGGGTAGAAATAAAAAGACACGAATAGATGTAATTATGAAATTAGGACAGCCAATAAACGAAAACTTTACTTAATTAACATATACCAAATATTCTTTTAAAGCTTGATAACGATGAAGATGTGGATGTAATTCAAAATCCGGAAATATGTATTCATCACAGTTCTGTAAGTAAAACAGTCCATGCAATTCAAAAGTTAAAAAACGATAAATCAAAAAGACTTAACGAGATAACAATAAAATTTATGAACTAAAAAAATGATGTAGTAGTACGCCAGTTCGTTTATTTATTTAATGTTATATAGCATAATGAATAAGTTCTAAATGATCAGCTACAAAAAACGTTTGAACGATTGCAATAATTGGCACTTAATAACCTCATCGTCTGATTAGGTTTTTGCAAAGTAATTTTAAACCGTATAAGTAATGCGGTAAATAAACAACTTTAAAAAAAGCAAGTAAGCTTTCAAAAATAAGAAGTTGCATTGAGAAAATACTCACTCTCCGTGACATTATTGAAAACTGTCAACAATTTTAGCAATTACATACAATTTATTTTATTAATTTCATAAAAAATTTTGACAGTGTTTATCGAAAATCTTAGTAAAAAAAAGGTTACGTTTTACTAAAATATGTGAATATTATGCGTTTGTTATATTTCAATTCAAGTTATTGTGTTTGAGCAAAAATTGGTCACACTGCTATGCTCGAAATTGTCACAGGAGTACGTCAAAAACAGATTTTGTCACCGTTTTTGTTTCTTTTGGTAACTGGTGTCATTATAATGCGATTCATAAATAACTTGTTTTATGGCATCAAATAAAACCATGGCAGATTAACGGATTTGTATTTTGCAGATGATGTTGATCTACTTAGTGAGCTTCCGGAAATGATACAAAATATGACAGTACGTCTCAATAATATTAGTTCTCATGTTGGCTTATAGATTAAGTGTTCAAAGACAAAAACGTTGTGTACAATGTTAAACGATTATTTGCTCATAAATATTAGTGAACTTAATATTAATACTGTTGATTTTTTTGCATATCTAGAAAGCGTTATTGGTAAAGACAGAAAAACTGAAATTGATGTTGAAGCCAAACTTGAAAAGTCAATATCAGTTTTTTGTAAACTTAAATCATTATGGTCATCTTTTTTCCATCCGCCTAAAAAACTATTTAAAAAAAATATATTAAAATAAATGTTTCAAGACATCAACCAAAACGATTCGTTAAATGTTAGAATACATAGAAAAATTTTGTTGTTTCGTATTCGTTTTGAATTATGGTACTTTGTTCTTTGTTGTTGTTTTTTGATGTACTTTTCTGCTTTATACTTATTTTTGAAACAAACGGGTGTTTTAATAACAATAATAATAATAATAATAATAATAATAGACAGCCAATAGGTCGATTTTAAATAACCTTGAAATTGTATATTTTAGACACCTATATAGTTAAATGTAACCAAAAGAATACACACTTTTTCAAATTGTAAATTTAATAATAAAGTTTTACATAATGTGAATTAAAAGTTATATAGTTTTAAATATATCTGTTTATATTTTAAATGCTGTTAAAATACAAAAATATATGATGGTATTCTTTAAAAAACATTTATTAATTTTAATATTTTAATATATGTTTATTTTTAATTATTTTTTACTTAAAAATTTTTTAAATTATTAATTGCAATTTTGTCTTTTAATAATAATTTTGTTTGTTCACACTAGTAAATAGTACTTTTGGGAAACAATATAAAAACTTGTATTATATTACCGTGTTAGTGATATTAACATTTTGTAACATCTTTTATGAAATCGAAAAAAGGATATGCAACGTTTAGTTGTATATCAACAACAATTGGATTTTTTTCTGTAGTTGGGTCCTTTGTATCTCCTTCATGGCTACAATCGTTCCCAAGAATTCATTCCAATTTTAGAAGATTAGGATTGTGGGAGTTTTGTTTAAATGGGTTTATTTCGCGTGTAGATATTGATATGCAATCATATTTTGGATGCTGGTGGATTTTTTCACCTGAACTAAATAAAATTCGCTATTTACTCACTCCATGGTGGTTTATTCTAATTCAATCCCTAATGTCAGTTGTATTAGTTATATACATTGTTTCATTTATCATTATATATGTGTATGTTTTAAACGGTTTAAAAAGTGCAAGAATGAAACAATTTGCTTGTATTATTTTAGCATTTCTTGGTGTAATTAATGGATCATTAATTTTTGTTTGTGCAGTAATATTTGGTTACCAAACCAATGATAGATGTTGGATGTTGAATACACATTTTAATTGGCCGTCGTGGGGTTATGGATTATCAGTTTTATCTGGATTTTTTTCGTTTATAACTTCTATTTATATCGGAAAACAAGCCTATTTTGACAAAGAAAACTACGAACATGATGTGCACATTTTCCCATTAGTTTATACACCATAAAATTTTAATTCACTCACACATTCAACCGATTCTGTAAATAAATAAATTACTTTAAATTAATTTAGTTGTTTATGAATTATTTAATCTTTCAGTTTGATTATGTAAAATTGCATAAAAGTAGAAAATAATAACACGTATTCACGTCCTAAATAGTTTTTTAAACACAACTTTTTAAAATACTTGTTCAGATCGATACCCAAAGTTAAAACAGTACAGACTAAGTTCATTGTTTTATTTCATTATTTCGGACTGTTATTAAACACAAGTAATATTTTAGTAACAACATATACTCTTAAAATCGTTTTATTAAATATAAAATAAATGTACATAAATACAATACGATAAATAAAAATAAAAGTTAAATGTAATTTTGCAGGCGGTTTAAAAACATAGAGAAGTATCACAGGTACAGCATATATTCCGTACAAAAAACAGTTAATCTAGGAGTCAATAAAAGATTGAAAAAATTAATAAATGCATTAAATATTTATACATTTTCCTGTTAATCGTTCAGCTCTCAAACGTTCTTCTCGAAATACTGTATCCAAGCATAATGACAAACGAGTAGGCGTTACACGACAATAATAAAAAACTCTTATACCATGTGGCCGTTGTGCTGCACCCAATATCCAATCAGTGGCCCAAAATATGTTTAGCAGTTTTGTTAATTTATCAATTTTTAACAAATCCGTGACACTATTGCAATCAACAATGTGATTAATATCAAACTTTTCGAACTGAAAAACAGTAAAAACATAATTTTAAATAATATTTGTGCGATTAAAATCATAGAATAAGCAGAAAAACACAAAAAGCAATATATATATATATATATATATATATATATATATATATATATATATATATATATATATATATATATATATATAAGCATATATCATTAATCAATTCATTACAAATTTAAATGAAAGTAATTCATTCATTTACTAACACATTAAACACGTCGCTAAACCAGAATAATAATGATATTTTTTAAGTTAACGTACAGTTACTTTCAACTATATTAATTTAAATTAATGAATTTAATCACAAAAATTGCTTAACTTAATCATATCTTCAGTAAAAGATATATTAATATACACAGTTATATCAGAATAACATTTGAAAATAATACCAAAGTAAAATTCGAAAAATTCAATTTTAACTTTAAAAATAAAAACAAAGCCTATAAAATGTTATTAAAAGTCTAAAATTAGTAAATAATAATTTAAGACAAATTTAGAATAAAAATTAAAACGTTTTTATAAGTAATACATAAATGTATGCAATAAAATTTCATACAACTTTTACATTTTTAAATTTTTAGTAAATTAATTTAAATTTTTTACATACCATTTGATTACCCCCAAATGAGTTTGTACCTAAATTACTATTAGACCTGACAGATGTAGAATTTTTATTTAATTTCAAATGACGATTTGTATTTCTCACAAGACACCAGGTATGCAAAACATCAGCAACATAATCTGCTTTTGGTCTCTCATTGGGTAAACGTTTCAAACATTCACGTACAAGCCATGTTAGTATGCCAGGAGCCCAATCAGGTAATTTCGGCAATTCATTTTCATTATAATCAACGGAAGATAGTTTCTAAAAATAAAATTTAACTTTCAAAGCATTTCCTTTTTAACATGATCCTTAAATATTTATAAAATAATTATATTATCATGATATTTGTAAAGTAAATAAAATTACTGATTCCAATAATCTAATATGCAAATGGAAGTTTAAATAAGCGATAAACGTACGGATAAACAAAATTTTTAGCTGATAGACAGCACCATTGATAGCACTACTTTTTGTCATGGTTATCTTCCATAAATTGACAGTTGTAAATATTATATGTCTTAAAAGACCTATTAAAATCCCTAAGTATATAATTCCATATCTGTCATGCAAAATCTTAGTTGTATTGCTGTACACTCAGTTTATATCCGTGTTAGTTTGAGTCCAGGATGTGCAACTGATGTACGGAATCAGGAATACCATCATAATCAGAAATTGAGCATCACTCAAATTCTCAAAATCATTAGCAATCGCATATATAAGAAAAACAATTTAAAGTTTTTTTTAATGCTCTCTCACAAACCAATACATATCTATATACTGTTAAAAAATACCATCTATTAATCGATATATCGCAATTTCTATTAACAATCTCGTCAGTTGGAATAAAACATTTACTTTACAGTTTGAATGCTAATTATCCTTGAAACTTAAAACTTTTCCAGTTTTTTAATCAGTACATAATGCCGACAACAATAATAATACTGACTCCGTAGCTTCAAGTGGTGTATACTGGACTGAGATCAAAAAGAAGCAAATATTGCATTCAAAATATAACTAAATGTCCACCTTAAAAATAGATTCAACCATACCCTTTTCTGTGGTTGGTGACATAATCACCCCTTCGTTATTACCATATTTGTACGGATTTTTAAACAATCGATTTCGATGGCTTGATTAATGCATCAAACAGAAAAATAACAGAGGTTTTATTGCTGATAGACAGTATCCTTGTAACAGCACCATTGTTCGCCGGATTATATGCCAGGGTTATCTCCCTTGGCCCAACGGCTACATATGACATACATATACATTAAGATACCTTTTAAGTACCCTGGATGTATGTTTGCACCCACCCGCCAAAGCGGAAGCCCAGATATACTGCTGTAATTTCGATTCATGCTGTTATTAGTCTAGATGCCGCATAGAGAAAAAAAACAGGAATATCACCATCATTGGAAATCTGTAGCATGCATATAAAGTAGTTTAAAATACTTTATAGTATACCATGACCATTCATAGCTATCCAAGATAAGAGTATTTAACCTGACAGAAAATCTAACAGTTTCATTACTTTTTGTAAACAAAAATGCTGTCTTTCCGCTAAAAATCATCTCTATTTCCTCACGTTCGTTTAATATGCTTCTTTTGCACAAAATAACAGGATATTATTAAAAATAGTTCAGAAATTGTGAGATAAAAAGTAAGCCCGACATTAGCCAATCTAATTTCAATCTATCTCAAAATATCCAACTCTAAACAAAGCACCAATATATAAAGTACATTGTTGCATTGAAATATATCGGTAGCCATAATTTTGCCTGCAAATTAAAAATGGAAACAAACACAATGCACGACTCAACATTAGTTGTAAAAAGATTGTCGAGGCCAAGCAAGGAGTAGGTAAGAGTAGCGGCAGACCATAAATCCGACCGATTGTAATCCGAAGCATTAATCTTGTCATTTTGGAACAAACGTTCACTCTGCAGCGCAACACGGCAAGCAATTTCGGGAGCCATTAAGGAAACGTTGCCGCTGTGTGCCAATTCTTCGACGTCAACTTCAGTCGGAACAGTCCGATTTATAATTTGTTCCAAGTTGAACAAAAGATTGCTGAATAATGGAAATTTAAAATCAATCGGTTTGGTGCGTATGGCACAACCGAAATCAGCCAATGCCACGTGATATTTGGAATTTGTAAGTTGGACTTCCGTTTCTAAAACATACATAAATGGACACAATTGCAATTCGTGGGCAAATAATCTATTCACGTAATACTAGAACGCAGTGAAAGCTAAATACCAAACATAATTTATTCGTTGAGTGGTCTAGTGGTACAGCGCTGGATTCGAATTTGGGTGGGCATTGGTTTAAATGCCACCGCCAACACTAGATGCGATCAATCGTTTGGCTTCGCTTTATGTCCACCTGCCAAACGTTCAAGTAGTAACAACCAAAAAAATCAAAAGCCTTTTTTCTTTTCTCAATTTACTGTTCAGATATTTGGGGAGGGGCAAATATGTGCCAATAAATAAGCACTTTGTGGATTCAAACAAGAGTCAACATTTAGTGTTGACAGTGGAATTAAATCCTTGTTTACAGTGATACAAGTCCAGTAACTTGTGTATTTAAAAAAGAATAACAAGATTCAAACAATAACGCAGTAGAATAATGTATATACAAAAACATGTAACAGTACATCCCTATAAATAATTATTTCATAAATCCTTAGGCAACATAAAATCATAAAACTTGTCATTTCCATTTTTCAAAACAAAACTTTAGTCCAAGGAAACTATACCCTTAAAAAAATAAACTAAAATTTTAATAAATCCTACTTTAATTGGAAATCATAGGAAATAACTAATTCTACATAATTCCACAATAACGCACAATCAGAATGCAATTTTCATAAGAAAAAGTAAATAATACTTGCCTCACCAAATTTTATTAGTCATACATAAGAACCGAAAAGGTAATACAACTTTTAATACAATCATACTTTCTAAATATGAGTAATTTTTTCAAATAATCATGTCATGTGAAAACGTTTTCCCATTCAATATATATATATATATATATATATATATATATATATATATAGTTTATTTTATATATATATATATATATAGTTTATTTTAAACAATAAAATGATTATATTATTTCAAGTATACAAGTATAATTTTAAAATCCAACACTATTTTCAATAATTATTATCAAGTGATAAGTAAAATAAAGAAAATATAAGCCTTAATACCAATAGAAGTACTATCATTAAATTCCTACAAGATAAAAAGAAAAAACATTGAAAACCATTGTTTTGTAAAATATTGAACAATTTTCCTTTCACTCATGTTTTGCTAATGTATCTACTAAATTAAATGGGGCGTTACCCCCCTACTTATGACATAAATAAAAGACAACTAAAACAAACAAAAAGACACGTATAGTAAAAATATGTCGACAATATAGTGAAGGTAATCTAAAAAATTTTAATAACGTGGAAACGTTCTAGTTGTAAATGTTACTAAGTTAATCATATAAAATAAAATCAATTCATTATTCATCTCGTACATAATCAATAATTCTTAATCAAACAAGTCCAATCCTTAAACTATGAATATATTAAACGGAAACCATATAATGCCAAAAAAATCACATTTAACATCTATAAAAACAAATTATTGATGTTAATGAACATATTAAGAATATGTATAAGAGTAATTAATCAAAAAATATTTGCCTAATCATATTTACTCATTGCAACCTTGTTTTCGGGTAAATTGATTATTATATTATATGTACAAAACCCTTTTGCTTTAAAAATAAGCATGGGACAATAAGACAACAATTACAGCAAAACAACAACAAAGTCTCGTTGGCATTGAAGATTCTGCAAATCGAAGATTGAGCTTCCTTTCGGCTTTCACTCAAATCTGTCATCCAGATACGTGTCATCACTTCTTTGCCGTTGTTTGCCGGAATGGCGTCCTCTTATCATTTCCGTAGCAGTATATTTTACAGAGACCAGGTTGCTAACCTTGCGCTCAAACCCTCCTCCTTTATCCAGGCTTGGGACTGGCTAGATTGAATCATTTCTGATCATTATTATAATTGATTATTAGTGAAAGATAATCAAATTCATTTCATGCACAAGTAACAACAAATTTAAAATTATTCATAAATCTTGCAATAATTATGTTACAATATTTAATCCTGGGTACATATCTTCTTTCAAAAATAAAACTATCAAGTTATCATTATTATCTCTTTTGTCAAAAACTCATTCACTAGCTTTGTTGTTATTAAAATCGACATTCAGGGAATTACAAAACGTCTGCGTCATATATATCTTGATCGTACAGTCCCAGGATGCAAATAAAATTAAACAACTCATAAATAAATGCTATTTTGATTAAAACTCATGTATTCCAATTATTGTAATATTTGAATTTCCATATTAGAGTAGGTGGTAACGTAGCAAATCATCATCATCGGAATAACATTCCACACCAGTTATTATCACCCAAGGTAGTCCAAATTCCATGATCCAACATTAAGCGGACATTTTGGTTTTAATAAACAAGTCCTATATTTAATAACCGGTGTATTATCGCGAGTAATATTCACAAAGCAGGCAGTAGCGTTGCGAGTCACATTCCGCCTCGTTTGAGCTCTGAGAATGGTGTTTCTTTAATTTGACCATCAGTATCTGCCCTGTTGAGCACAGCATTTAAGTGACTTTTGTAGAAGTTTCGACCGCGAGCATATAGACCAGTTAACCACAACCAGCCATCCTGGTGAAAAGACGAGCAATTTTTAAACCACTTTCTTTAGGCCTTTCTGCGGGTAGAGCAAGTAATGCTGTCCTTAAATAGGGCTGCTCGGTGACAATACTCAATATGATACCTATAAGCGTTATCGCCTTCTTGTCAATGCGTTAACAACAACGCCTGAGTATCCGTTTGGTCCACGGCTGTTTATTTGGCACAGCCTTATATACAGCTAACCTTTATTGCTAAAGGCCGTTCCACTATCCGCCACCTGTGTACGCGCTAAGTAAAAGTCGGCCTGACCCCTTAGTAATGCAGCAAATGGCATTATCTACTTTCTAGGTGCCCTTAAATTATACTCTACCATTACACGGCTTTTAATATTTCTATTTATTTTAATTTATTGCAAAATGGATAAACCCTCAAAAAACAGGCCTCTGGCAGCATAATTCTAAGAATCATTAGTGGTAAAACTGATGGATCTGTATCTGGATTGCTATAATTTTGAGTCTTACCACCAATTTCAAATGCTACTCTTGTTTAATAATAATAATAATAATAATAATAATAATAATAATAATAATAATAATAATAATAATAATAATAGTAATAATAATAATAATAATAATTTGGTTAGTGACGTAATCACATCTTCATTGTTTCTATATTACAACAGTATATCCAGATAATAACTTCAACGGTTTCAAAAGCGAAACAAATGTAAAAGAATAATAAACTTTCTTGAATAATAGACTGCATCCATTGTTCGCACAGATTGACAAAGTAGTCTGATTTTTAGTCAATGGCTACATATGGTATACGTATACCTTGAAATACCCTGGGTGTATGTTTACACTCATCCGCTAAAATAGAAGCACAATTATACCGCTGTGCATTTCATCCCTGCTGTGTTAGTTCAGGTGTTAAATGTGCCCAGTCCGAAATGAACCATATGACGGTAACAAGCAGGAATATCACCGTCATGGAAAATTGAAACTTTATAAACATTATCCAAATCCTCTAGATTATTAGCAACCCAAATGTCTCAAGTGTATTTAAATTATTTTTATTGACAACCGAACATTATAACACATATGTCAAAAAACCCATAGTGTATTTTCTACCCTTACCAAAATATGTATTACTATACCTTAACATAAAAATAGAATATAGAGAAAACATTTAAAATAAAATACCGAATTCATTAAAATCCATAAATGTTCCACAAAACTAGACTTATTCAATTTTATTTGTGTTTATATTTCATAAAAGCATAAAACTCTCCTAATTTTAAAATAAATTGAAATTAATGTGCAGATAAAGTATTCTAATCGATCATTACATTAATTTGAATTAGTAATTTAGTATTACATACCATTCTGTTATCCTTCGACAAAAATTTTTACATGAACCCAGTTCACTGTACATTTGTATAAAATTAACATACTAATTAAGTGCTAGTAAATAATTTGTTAAATCGAACAAAAACCAATATCAAATAGGATACCACAAATATTTACAGGGTCCAAAATGGAACTTGTCAATAAAATCTTATTTTTCATTTTTCTTTCTTTCAACTCGAGATATTTTTTTCAACAAAGTAATTATGCTAAAATAATATGGGCTATCAATAATTAAAGTTATAAACTTTAAACGAACACTCTGGCTTGGATTACTTTTCAACTACATTATTTTCTTAAAAATAAATTATATTATAAAATATGTACATATATAGATAATGAAAATCATCAATTTCACAAAATTGTTTTGGGATACTAATGAACCTGAGGGTTTGAGTAATGCCTATAAAGTCTCAATTTCCAATTTTTGTGATATACCTGAGTGTTCGTCCTCCACGTGGTGCATCCTGAACTAGGTGCCCCTACGTATTTAGAATAATAACTGCAGGGTCCGAGTGCACAGCGGTATAAATGGGCTTCCGTTACGGCGGGTGCATGCAAACATACACTCAGTATAGTTGAAAGGTATCTAAAAGTATACGTACACCATATGTAGCCGTTCGGCTGAGATAACTTTGACATAAAAACAGACGGCCTCGTCAATCTTTGCGAACAGTGGCGACGTCACAAGGATGCCGTCTACCAACCAAGAAACTTTGTTATTCTTCCACGTTTGTTACGCTTATCAAGCCATCGAAATCGATCGTCTGTGTCGTATAAATATGAGAAATAATAAAGAGGTGACTACGTCACTAGCCAAAATGAAAAATGAATGAATGTAGTAGTATTTTTATCTTGTCGAAATGTGTAAATTCTGGGTTTTTTGTCTAAGCCAGAATTCGGTAATGCAATCTATAAAAAACATTTTTAATTGTTTTAATGATTAGTATTGCTAAAGTGATGCTTAACAGTTATTTTAGTTAAATGTCGATGTGCCCAATATACATAAGTAATGCGATGAAAGTCAATCAAATTCAATGTGTTAATTTTGACAGAGCCAATGTTAGCCCTATATATATATATATATATATATAAATCAAATAAGCAACATAAAACCGCACTGCACAAACGGCCATACCGTTAAGCCAACTCAGTTTGTATCTACGTGAATCACTTTGCTGCGAAAGAAACTGTGACGATGAATTGTGCTCTACCATCCACGAAGGTCTCAAAGTCGAACGCTTTCTCACCAAGATGTTATTTAATTTTATATCTCTGTGTGCAATACCGTTAGCTTCCAATTCGGAAAGAGCGTCAAATATTTGGGCCAATATTGATACAATGTCATCAACAGAAAAATGAGTATCAGATTCGTAATTGTTAATATTGTCTGCAGAAGGTACACCGAAAGTATTTGATAAAAATTGATCAATCCACATGTTTTTTGATGCATGCTCCAAGTAATTTTGATTTAAAATGGAATTAGCGGACATTTTAGATAAATAGTCCGTTTTTCCAATTTTAGATAGTAAATCGTCCATACTTTGTTCAAATCTACGTTCACACAAAAAAATAATTAATAGCACTACTAGTTTAATAAAAAGTAGCAAAATATATTAAAATAAATTTTCAAAACCAAATTTTACTTTAATAATAAAAATTACTAAGTGCAAAAACAATGTAAAAGACAAAATACTTGGGCATTAACATATAGTAAGTTAACGGTTTTCCTCCAAATCCTTCTGAAAATAATTCAGCATTTTCCCAACGTTGATCAACCACATTTACAACTGTGTCGTTAATATTGTTCTCATTTTCCAACTCCGTTGAATCCATATTTGTTTTTTTTATTTGAGGTGAATTTAAGTTTTCAGGAGCATAATCAATAAAATGCCCAACAAGGGGAACAATATTGGGATGTTCTGGTCTAAGTTCAGATTCTCTTTGAATTTGTCGATGCAGCATGACCCAATTAGAAGGCATCGAACGTTCATTAGAATTAGAATAAACGTTAAAACAATCCTCATTTTCAATTTCTTCATAATCTAAAATTGTTTCGTTTCTATCGTAGAAGTTATATAACACTTTCACCGCAATCTCATCAGAAAAAGCTAAAATTAAAATCAAAAGCATAAATTTCCAATTAATACTTATTAAAATATACATGTGCAAGATAATATCATACTAATTACATTACCCTCCGCAGTATAGTTCTTCATTCATAATAAGTGTCAAACATAGAAATTGCAGTGTTATCAACGAAATAATAATAAATTTAATAAGTAATAAAATAATGCTTATCTAATTCCTAGTCTATTCATTCATTCATTTTGGTTGGTGACGTGGTCACCTCTTCATTATTTCCCATATTTATATGACATGTAGAACGATCGATTTCGATGGCTTGACAAGCGTAGACAAACATGGAAGAATAACAAAGTTTCTTGGTTGGTAGACGGCATCCTTGTGACGTCGCCACTGTTCGTAAAGATTGACGAGACCGCCTGATTTTTTGTCAGAGTTATCTCCCTTAGCCCAAGGGCTACATATGATATACGTATACATTTAGATACCTTTTAAGTATCCTGGGTGTATGTTCGCACCCACCCGCCGTAGCGGAAGCCCAGTTATACCGCTGTGCACTCGGACCCAGCTGTTATTAGTCTAGATGCCTGTTGGCACCTAGTCCAGGATGCACCACGTGGAGGACTAACAGTCAGGAATATCACCATCATTGGAAATTCAGACTTTATAAGCATTACTCAAATCCTCAGGATCATTAACATCTATCCTTAAAAGTATGTTAACCTGTTTTCTATATTTTATTAAAAAACCGCTTCGAAAACTTAATTTCAAAACTTGTAAATAATATTTACTCAACTTCCCTATCACACATAATAAATCAAAATTCTTCACAATAAAACCAATAATAGTATCAAAAAACATCTAGTAGTTCACCGTTATCAGTGCATTAATAATTCTACACCAAAGGCAAAAACATTTCAAAAATAATTAATACTAAAATTTACTTAAAACAATAAAAATTTCATAATTGCGTATACAATTTTAACAATCTCCCTTTTAGTAGCTAAAGTATTACTGTAAAATAACAAATATTATGCAGAGGATTCAAAACGTTGATAAAATTGCTTCAGTACGGAAGGAACTATAATAATACTCTAATCAGAAGAAATCCCACCAGCAGCACTAAATAGATACTTTTCTTTGCTAAATATCCAGTTACTGTAAAATAATTAGTTTAGAAAAATTAAGTAACAAACACGGATCCAAATACAAATATTTTCTACTTTGATTTTTGGTTACTTTGGCTGCCCAAACAGCACTATTGCATCCGGAAGCAATAAATTCTTGAGGAATTAAGTTTGAGGAATCGGTGATCAAACTCGGCAAAGTAGGATATTCATGAAAAGTACCAAAATAATTTGAATGCCAAGAATTTGAGTCAGATTGAATTATTTTATTAACAGGAGAAAATTGATGACTTTAAAAAAACAGAAAACAAATTTTGAAAAAAATAGTATTTGACTTTTAAAGTATTAAATAATAAAAACAAACAACGCAAAACCATAATTTCAAACGTTTTAAAATACGTTTTTACAATTAAAAACCACTCGCGAAGTAAGGTGCACGTGACACTGTACTATAAGAGACGTTATATTAAACATTTATTTTGTTAACTGTTAGTGCTTTTGCATTGTAATACAAATTTTCCTACTTATTATTTTTCATTCATATAATTTTTTTCACTTACTCTTTTTAATTATTAATTCTTTCTATTACATTTCTCTGCCTTTTAACTTCAATTGCAAATTTCCCTATTTTTAAATTTCCCCCTTTACTTCACACACTTTTCCCCGATATTCAATAGAACGAAGAACTAAAAGGCGTTTGTCCTACTAAACTAGTATATAAATATATGCTTAAACAATGCAAATATAACTTATATATTACCTCCGTTGTAAATAAAAATCAAAATTATTTATTAGTTTCAATTTCATACATAGAGTTACTAAATTAGTCAATAAAAAATATTAAAAATTTTCTTAAATAAGTTTTAATGTAAAACCATTTTAAACAATTAACATCACAAACCAAGTTTTCTTTAATAAAATACTACACTACCAAATAACAAAAATACAATTAGAAATACCCTATCAATTTACATGTTAAAAATGAAAATATTTTATGCAATGTATAAAACAAATAAAATATTTTAAAATAACCAAACTAAAAATCGTACTTTAAACGTAAGTTAGAATCATGACGCAAATTTATAAAACCTGCCAAACCTCTGTAAGCTCCTAACAACGAACGTTGACGAGTTTGGTTACTATTTCTGATAGTATTATAAATATTCTTAACTAAAGTATTTCGTGAATAAAAATTTCCAAATCTCGGTGTCTGACGTAATAATTTAACATTTGTACGTGAAGCATTCGACCAAAATTTCTTATAAACTTTAGTACTGGGAAAGAACTTACAAATGAGAATTTAGGAAATGATTTTGAAAATAAAGAAATTTTGATAATTTTTAAATATTGAGCTCCAAAATGAAAAAAGTCCCTCCATCCCATCTTCAAAGATAAAATATATACTCTTAACCACAAATAATAATAATTATAATACTGTGAAGGACGTATTTAAAAAACTACACTTATTTATTTGTTATTTATTTTATTGATTGATTTATTTATTTATTTTTATTATTTTTATTAATAATTTTTAAATTTTAACGTTTATATATATATATATATATATATATATATATGTAATTTTTTAATATATTTTTGCTAACTTCAGGTTTCAGGTTTGTTCACGAGTTATATAGGAGGAAACTCCTTTTGGTACTCAATTCAAAATATCAGATGTTAATTGAAATAAAATTTGGAATAAATATACATATATATGTATAAAGAAAAGAAAATATATATGTATTATATATGATTGAAAATATAAATGAGTAGATAAAGTCATGAAGATTATAGTTATTGTATGCCGATTTAGTCGGTAAATGATTTCATGCAGATATTATCCTATACAAGAAATGATTTAGACGCAAACAGGTTTTTACTCTAAATTTAATAAACTTTAAAAAATGTCATTTGCGAGAGTCGTTGGTAAGAAACAAAGGATGATCTGCATGGTCTGATCATAATCGTCCAGAAGCCTCGTATCTTGTAGAGGATAGAGCTTAAGGGATTGTAAACAATTAGAATAGTTTACAATTTTAAGCTCCTTAAGGATTATAGTAAAACTACGTTGTACTTTCTTTAAAATTATAATGTCTGACTTTTAAAATGGGAACGTTGCTTGATACAGTATTCAAAATGTGGTCTAATGTATAGCTAGTAGAGTAGGCGCACACAACTAACAGGAATGTTTCTTAGGTTGCGCTTAAAAAACTTAGAGAGATAAAAACAAGTAGAAGCTGCTTTTTTATTGTGTCAAAAAATGTAGAAAAAGATTAATGGTAACTCCCAGATTTTCAACCAAGTTAACACAAGTGATAGGTTGTGTGTTAAAGGCTCTGAACCATACTGTCTGAGGTTTTACCAAGGAAGAAATGTTTACACTTTAAAAAATTTGGAAAGAACGCATTAGCTAGGGACCAGTTGTAGATACTATTAATATCTAATTGAAATTATTCAAGATTGGAACTCCAGATCTTGACATCATCAACGTACAGTAAGATGTCCGATTAAATAACAGAAAGTAGGTCATTAATATAAATTATGAATAACAGGAGGCCAAGGACAGACCCTTGGGGGAACTTGAGGTTATATTTACAGCAGTTAAGGTGACCTCACCTAGTCTTACATTTAGTAGATGATTTGAGAAAAAGTCACATATCCAATCAAGAATTGGAGGACTAATCCCAAATAATTTCAACTTATTGAATAATGCTGTATGAGATACTTTGTTAAATGCTTTCCAAAAATCAAAGTAGATGACGTCGATCGATTCAGAGTACTCCAGCATTCTAGTAAAACTATCAGTAAACGCCCATAAGTTGGAGAAACAAAATTTCTATGGCATAAACCAAAGCTGAGCAGGGACTTTACAATTTTCTCCATGATTTTACTAGGAGCTAATAAGATGCTAATGGGCCTATAACTATCTGCTTTAAACCTGCAACCGGATTTATAGATCGGTTTAATGAAAGCTAATTTCCAGATTGCAAATACCTTTGCCTTGGTTTAAAGAATGGTTAAACGTATAAGTTAGGACTGGGGCTAATTCTGAGGTCTATTCTCTAAGGACTCTCGGGTATAGATTGTCCGCACCTCGGAAAAATGACTGTAATTTGGAAAAGAGATCTCAAACGATTTCAGAGGTTATATGAGGGCACCCGGAAAGAATAGAAGGACCAGAAGAGGAAACTCCAGTAAAATGTACGTTGAAAATAAACTGGAAATATTTACCAAATATATTACAAATTTCGGGCATGAAAAGATCTAAACCGTGGACATTCTTAGTTAGAGAAAAAAATTAGTAGACTCTTGTTTATTCTTGATGTATTTGAAGAGTAAACTTTTGCCAGTTTTGGTTTTATTTAAAAAACTAAAAAGTCTGTTATATGTAAGGCGATAAAGGCTAAATACACATCTGTTTCATAATGCTAGGTAACTATGGTAAAAATACGGGATGCTGGATAAATTCCATTTGTGAAACTTGCGATTACAGAGTTTAATGAGTCGAATAATATACCGTAATTGAGAATACGAAAAGGAACGAAACGTTCTACTCCTACCTTAATTATATTGGCGAAATAACTATAAAAAGTATTTATATCATCAGTTGATGAATAAACCCAATCAATACTTTTAAAAAAAGATAGCAACATTGGCAGCAAAATTGGCATTACTGAAACCAGGAATAGGCGCAAACCTGAGTAGGGCGATAGGGTCTGTACTTAGGAGATAAACTTTATAAGCCAAGAGAGAATGGTCACTCTTACCCAAAAGTGACAAAAATTGATAATATCATTTATAAGGAGAACATTAGTAAGGACTAAATCTAGGCAAGAAGAGGAGAAACCAGTCCTATATCTGGTGGTAGCAGATACATGTTGGGAGAGTGTATTTTTAATGCAAAATTAAGAAAAACTAGTATTGAAGGTTTCGCCATAGCTAGAAAAAGTGTTCCTATTTATAGAGGGGGCATTAAAATCTCCCATAAGTATTTTATATTTGTGGGGAGAGGCGAAGGTAGAATGGAGTTCATGTAATAAAGCAGAGTTTAAGGCTTCAGGTAGGGAAGGAGTTTTATAAAGGATAGAGAATCTGGAATGGTTCACAGAGGAGAGGGAGATAGAGATAAAAAACAAGTCATACCCAAGACTAGTAGCATTACAAAAAGGGAGAAGGGAGTAATTTAAGCCACCTTTAATGTAGGAGAGATAACCACTGCATCTATTTTGCTTAGAATCCAACCAAATAATATTATAGCCTTAGAGTGGCAGTTTAGTATCAAGAATATTATCTGATAGCCATGTTTTAGTAATACCAATTAAATGGGGCTTAATATTGAGGACTGTTACGTAGGTCTGCCAGCTTATTTAAGAAACTACAGGCGTTAGTGCAAAACATTTTTAGGGAAAAAGTGCAGGATGAGAAAGTAGTGGTCCTGTTCTTTTTAAACAATGAACAGGGCTCCGGGGCGCTAATAAAAAATCTTGTAGATTAGGAATGTGAGGAGAGCTATCTTCTAGTCTAAGGGGAGTTAACTTGACAATAAGAATAGGGGATAATTTGGGACAGGCAGTGAGGGTCGATCTCGGGATTTTGCCTATCCTATCTGTCGTAGCATAATCCTTGTTTATACGGATCTCCGGGAATTGTGACGGTATAGCCGACGAATTACTAAGGGTATTTAAAACTATGTCTGAGGTTTTAAAAAAGACTATAATAGGAGGGGAGGGAAGATGGCGCTTACAGGTCATATAGGTAGCTTTGAAACTAATTGGCTGAGGGTGGCAAACTTTAATTATATTAGAAACAATCTTTTTAAAATTGGTAGTTGTATCGGAAAGACCTCTAACTATATAATTGTTTTTATTCTTTTATCGGCAACGTATTGTTTAACTGCCAATAAGATTTTTTCTTAAGAGAGTCTGAGAACTGTATTAGTAACAGGCGGAGGAAAAGCTTTCTTAAGTGTAGAGACGAGGGTTCCAACGGAGGCTTTAAGCTGGTTTATCTTATTGGAATGTTAATTGAATAAACAAAAAGAAATAATTGGAACTCCACTAAATCCTCTACAGACTTACTTAACTTAATGTTACTAGTTTTAATTTCATTAACTAGTTTGAAAATGAGGTCTAATTTAGGATCCGTTTTATAATCTATCTTAGGGAAACGAGATAGAGCAAAACGCGAAGGATTAATAGACCAGATACAATTTATACAATTAAAATAAACATTGCTATTAACAAGGTCATTGTAAAGATTCTCCAAGAGCCCAGTGCAGTTTTCATGGAACCAGGTGTTACACCTAGAATAAAAGATACCAGTTTTTACAGACTTACTACACCCCCCCCCGAAGACCACAAATTACTAACTGAGAGATTTTTATCTTCAAACCAAAAATTTTTAAAAGAGTATAAGAAAAATAAAATATCACAAAGCAAAGCCAGGTGATAATCGGGTTAAAGAGAATAACAAAAGATGAGTCAAGTACGACACATACAAATCGCACTGGAACCAAACAATTGGGCAATCAAATTGCATAATTAAACACAAAAAGCACACAAATTACGCCAAAAACAAAACAAATACACAAAAACACGTAAAACAGGTAAATACTTGAACAAACGCAAAACACAATTAGCAACTTTTGATCGCACGTCACGCAAGCGCATCGCACTGATTCAAATGTGAAACTTGCTTTAAACTATTATTTTTTACATTTAAAAAATATTTAATAATAAAATCAGAAAATATAAATATTAAAAAATATATTTTTTGTTTATTGTAAATTCTTTATTTCCTTTTTGTTAAAAGGAATTATACATTAAATTGGCATATGATAAGCTCTTTCTTCTTAATTTTACCTAACTCTTTTATTACCCTTTTATTTTTACTTATTCATTTTTGTTATTTTTTACATTCATGATATTCGATAACTTTGAACAGAGTACTAAAAGGAGTTTTCTCCTATTTAACTCGTGCATAAACCTGAAACCTGAAACCTGAAACCTAAAATCTTTTATTTTACGAGGGATTGTTTAAATACATGAATTTTTAAATTTTGTTATATCACAATTGTTTAAAAGAACTTGAAGCTTTGTACACTTATTTTACTTTTATTAAAAATTATCAACAGTATATACCTTTCGAATTTACTTTAAATCCGTGTTCTTTCAGGTTCTAAAATCTAAGTCTTAAACACTGAGCAAAGACATTGTAAATGTATTTCTGTTTTCGGGATAATTGTTTTTAAGTTTTAACTAATTTCTTTTAATGTAAAGTTGTTTACTATATCTAATGTTTGTTAGTTTAATTTTTTTTCTTCATACTATTAAATTTAAAACATAAATTATAAATTTATACTTTTTATCGGAGAAAAACACAAATAAAATTCATAAATATTTAATTTTCATTGTTTTTAATTATAGTCGCTCTAAACCTTTTTGGTTAACTTTATTTTCTTTGCTTTCTTTTTTTCAATTCTAAACAGCGTTTTAAGACAAGTATTATCAATAAAACATTTTAAGGTCGCATTTTTTTAACTATTTCTTTTTCGGTATTCCGGATAAAACAAAATACATATTATCAAAAAAGATACTCTAGAAAGTCATTCTTATTTTAAGACCTCTTGCTTTTACACTTTAATTAAATTCTATTAAATTACTTTTAGAATATTGCATACAAGTTGTTTTTTTATATTTAATTGTAAAAATATTAGTGAGTTAAAAGCCTTAGGAACAAATCTTATAAACACAGATTATATATATAAACAAAAGTTTTAACTATTAGTTATATTTTCCAAAAAAATGTAAAAAATTAAATATTAGAATAATGTTGTAAATATCTTAAAAGAATAGAATTTAATGATTTTCAAATTTAAACAAAAAAGTTACTTCAATTATACATTTAAAATTACTGCTTGATGTTATGGAAATTAGGAATAAATTATTACTTTGGAAAAAATCATGGACTATGTGCAACTTTTATAAAATATGTGCCAAAATAATATTTTTTACTAATATGCTTTATTAAATATTTTAAATAAAGTACATCGAGTTTTGTGTACTGTTCAGTATTCATAAATATATGTAGGAAAACCTAATGTATAGTAGCACAGTTTTAGTAATCCACAGGTAATATATAATTAATATATAAATTGCAAATAGTAAACAGATTTTTAAATTATTCAATCTTCAATTTTTGTAACAGTCAAATATCAATTTTTAATTTTGTTAAATATATGGCTATTTTTAAACAATTATTTCTTTTCAATAGTGTAATTTTATTTAAAAAATAATTATTAATTGTTGGATAAGTACATTTTTATTTGATTTTTGTCACTACAAAAATTATTGTCTTAGGTGTTTTTATCTTAATGTCTTAGGAAAATAATAAGTATGCTATTAATACTTCAACAACCATATGCTATTAAAACTATTGACTTATTTATTGCTACAAAAATCAATATAACACATTTTTTACAAATTGATAGTTAATGCACTGAGTGAGTATGTACGCACATTTCCACATCTTATATATAGATAAATGTTAACCGCCTACTTGCTGCAGATTTTTTATGTTTTGGATTTTGGGAGTTTAAATGCGATCGATTAAATCAATCAAAATGCTAACTCTCCACGTTTTATGAGTTGAGTGAAGGTGAGTAAATAGATCGTGAGTAAGACACATATGGAATATTAAATGTGTCCTCAAATACATTATCAATATGTTTGCCCAACTCTTCTAAAATTATGCATTTGATTTTGCAAATCCCCAATTCTTATTGGCTGCTTCATTATATTGATTTAAACTAGTTAAACTTATTATAGATAACAAGCATTAGTACAATTGAAACTGTATGTCTAATCATAAACTAATAATTGTTACATATTCATATAAAGGAGAAGTGAAGATTTGAATTTGCGCGTACGTGGTTGCTTTATTTAGTTTTAAATAAAGTGGTAATTTACCGGATATAGACATCATTTATTTTGGTTAAATGCTTGAAGTCACAGAAACTACAAACCAGACTCATAAAAAAGCTTTGCAGTAAGTCTACATGTTGTATCAGTGTTGTGTAACTTTTTATTTTGGCAAATGAAATACCCAGTTATTTTTATTTGTATATATTTTACACATTTTTAAAAAGTTATTTGTTAAAACATGAATTAAAATGCAAGATTCATAATTTGTACATTATATCTTAAAATAAACAACTCAAAATTACTACGTAAAATTGTGTAGCATTTTATAAAACGTTTTTAAGAAATCATTTATTTAATTTACAAGTTTATTAAATGCAAATAATGTAAAAAAATTACATTTTGGGTGAACTAAAAATATTGACTTTTATATTTAAAAAAACATTTGTTTATCCTTTAAGTCAGAATTTTTAAAATTAGCAAAAACTTAAATGGCATCTTTATTAATTGACACAAATGGGAAATTTAAACATGTGTAATTTGTATTGTAATACTTATTCAATAATAATTGTATTTAAATAAAACAGTAACAAAACGATACTAAACAATAATGTTGTTTTGAAAACATTAGGTTTGATCAATTATATTTTTAAGGTTCAAAAATGTAGCAATTCATAATAAAACAATTTGCAATAACTGTATTTTTATTAAGTAGACAATACCAAAGGCTAAAATGTAAACTAGTGTATTTTTTTAATAAATCACAAGGTTTGTTTTACATTCAAATATATTTATAATTAATTTGTTTATAACAATATTTAACTACATGTCAATATAATTATTATTTTTTATAATTTAATATTCTCCATATTTTACTGTCAACTTTTACAATTTAAGTTTGGGCAGAGCTATACATGAGTCTAAACTAATAATAACTACTCAATTTATGTAACTTAGAAATTATTTTATATTTATGAAATGACACGCCCTATCTTTCTACAAACAAACAATCAAATTTTAAAAAATATAGTTAGTTGCAATACTTTACTACTTATTAATCGATTAAATTATTCTATATAAAATTGTTTACATGGAACATAAGCTATCTGGTTCATCGGTACAAACATATATATGGATTAAAGTAGGATATCTCATACAACGTTACAATTATTATTATTTTATTATTATTATTATTATTATCATTATTACTATTAATATTATTATTATTGTTATTATTGTTATTATTGTTATTATTGTTATTATTATTATTATTATTATTATTATTATTATTATTATTGGTAGTTGTAGTAATAGTAGTAGTAGCAGTTGTAATGTTAGTGGTAGTAGTGATTATGGTATAATGTATAAGTAGTAATTACAGCTGCTTTAAAGTAATCCTTACTAAAATATGTTAGGTGTTTTATTTTACATAAATATGACAAAATAGGTAATAATTTTATTTCAGTCATTATTTACTGTGTAAATAGCTTTGAAAAAAAAACACTTATCCGTATAATCTTTGCATAAATTAAAAGTAGTGTTAAATTATCAATGAATCTATATTAAACAGCAAAAGTCAAACTGCATAAAATAATCTTGTTTCTTTTTGTCTATTTTTTGAATAATTTGATTTTGGCTATTACTTAGTTCACTCTGCAATCAATTGATGTTTAGCTACATTTTGAAACTTAAAAATAATTTTAATAACCTTAGAGATCATTAATATAGTGAGTTTTACATTTTAACATTTTGTGCCAAGTTAATGGTTTTGAATCTAAAATATTCAAATAGGCAAATGATTATGTTATATTTACATAAGCCAAAATACACTTTTATAATACAGAAATATATATACAAGTTCAACTTAACGCCAATTGCTAGAATAATTGTAGTATCATAATGGCAATAACTAGCAGGAACAGTAAGAATTGACAATTTTACACAATAATAAATTTAACACACGTTTAGTTTAATTTGTAGAATAAAACACATTATTACTTCAAATTATTTAACTAAGTTCTAAATTAATTAAATGTGCATTTTTATTTAGATTTACAACAAGCAAATATTTTATTCCGTTCAGCTTTATTGTATAGTTTTTTTTATTGTTGTATCTATATGATGCGATTTTAATAATGATTCTTATTATATTCAGTATAATAATTTTTCTACATGTTTTTAGATAATTTATTATCTAATACTATATAAAAAAATTAACATAATTTAAACGTTTATTATATTGTGCTCACAAATTATTTTGTCTAAATGTGTGTAACTAAAATATCACACATTATAATTTATAACTTTCTAAAATGCTCCTCTTGTTTTGTCACAACGTTGGTAGCATTGTTACGAATAAGTGGAAAATGAACAATTATAATGAAATAATTATTTTATATAATATTTAACATTAAACGTGTATCTGTATTTGTTTGTTTAAAATTTTCATTTAGTCAACATTTAAAAATTGTAAAACAATTTAATTTTAATTTCATTTATTTATTGCCTTTCTTAAATTACTTTTTAAAAACCTATGTCACATTGGCCGAAAAGTGGTCTAATTGATACAGGGTTAATGTTAAATTTGGGTTTGAGTGCCACTGTCACTGGCCCTGTTCGGATTTGATAAATGTTCACTCAGTGAAAAATGTCTCAAGCAGTAACAAACAATAATGTTGATAGTTTTATATGCAATTCCAAATGTTATGTTTAAATATAGTATTGCATAAAACAAACAAAAAATAAAAGTTGATTTTTTGACATATAAAATAATATTTTTGAATAGAAGTATTACAAAAAAGATGAAAATATTTTGAAAAGAAGTTTTAAGAAAGCAAAACGTTTGAACTTGCTGGAGTTATTATTTTTATGATTGACTTCCACTACCGGCAATTGATGCGGGTTGTCTTTTGACTACATTAAATGTTCATTTTGTAAAAAAATAAAACAATAAACTACATATATATATATATATATATATATATAAACTTTTAACATGTAAACTTGATCTTGATAAAATAATCAAATAAACGAAACTGATTTTTTATAATAATAAAGTTTTGAAGTTATGAATCTTTACAAATTAAACTTGTAACAAGTTTTCAAACGTGAGCAGCTTATAAATATTTAGTGTTAAACCTA
The DNA here is from genome assembly GCA_025895645.1 of Cardicola forsteri. NCBI lineage: Eukaryota > Metazoa > Platyhelminthes > Trematoda > Strigeidida > Aporocotylidae > Cardicola > Cardicola forsteri. The sequence continues at coordinate 814,562 of JAKXYG010001066.1, read as the reverse complement.
ATTGATGTTTTGTCTATACATGTATCTTAATTAAAATAATTACCTGTGCAGAGCATTAATTGAGTAAATTTCAACTAATTACTCTTTTACCAAACAGTGCTCTTATCATGAATGTTTTTAATTTAATTTTTTTTATAAAAAATGATTATGTTGATAATAAAATACAACAAAAACAAATATAAATAAATAAATATTTCAATATTATTTGAATAAACACAAACCGTTTTTATTAAATGTAAAGTATAAAAACACTAGTTAAGATTATTATTATTATTATTATTATTATTATTATTATTATTTAAATGCTTTATGACAAACACTTTTCAGCAAGTGGATTATCTAGCGAAGCCAAATATGGGCTTGCATTTAGCGCCAATGGTAAAACTTGAACCCATGCTTACCCAAGTTCAAGTCCAACGCTGTACTACATTTTTATTATTCTTAATCACAACTTGCAGAAAATACAATTAACAATTTTTAACACTCGGCTTTCTCTGTAATAGGGTGTGCAAATTATTACATTCATGAAAACCAATAAATATAATAATAATAGTAATAATAATAACTATTATTATTAAATTATCTTTATTGTAAAATATTAATAATACAATAATTGCAGTAATACAGATAGCTAAAATGCTAGACATGTACTTAGGAAAACACGATTTAGAATTCTACCATTTTCACTAAATAGGACCACTTATTTGGTTTTGCTAAATTTGCTAAAAATATATTTTATACAACCGGAAAATATATAGTAAACGATTGTTTCTTTTATCAATATGTTCATTTTTAACATGACTAGTGACTATGTAAAATTTTAAATGCAGGATATAATTAGTAAAATATTTTAGTCAAAAAATATTTTTATATAAAATTTTGTTAGTTTCTAAAATTGTAATATATGACAAACAATTAAACCTATATTCAAATATACTAGTCTCAACTGCTTTTTTAATTATTGATTTTACCTTGACGTTAGTAGGAAAATTAACCAATCGTAGTTTAAATTAAATCCCTCTTATTCTTTTTTTCTATCCATTGATTTCTGCAATTATATATATATATATATATATATATATATATATATATATATATATATATATATATATATATATATAGCTATATTTACATTTTATTAGAATTTAATTAGCTTTAGTTTACATGACGTTTATTATATACATAAATTAGATGTAGTATATTAACATATTAAACAATAACCTCTACTACAATCGAACCTATAATGTTAATAAACTTTTATGTAACATACCTGTTAATAATTTGGATACAACAGTTATAGAAATAGTTATTATTCATTATTTTTACTTGGTTTTAATTGTTTCAGTAATTTACAGAAAACATTTTTTAATAGGAGAATGCTTAGCATATCCAAATTATGGTTCGCATTCAAAACCACTAATGGGACTTATGTACATGCCTACCCAATTTTGACTTTCGCACTTTTGCTATCTTTGCCACTTCAGAAGACTAACATTAACATACTGTACTTTTGTATAAATAAGGCAAAACGTGTTTAAATAAAAATTGACAGGTAGCAAGTCACAATTATGAAGATTAATTTAGAAAAACTTAACCAGCCAGCTTTTAACATTTTCATGTTATAACCATTTAATTAAATATTATTGATTATTACAATTATTGATGTTTCTTTTGAGTAAACAAACATCACATATTTGCGATTCGTTAATTGTTTTTACTTGTTCATTTAAATGCTGTAATTTAAATAAATATATTGAATTGATGACGTTTTAATGCAACTGAATAAACGGTAATCTTAGTCTGTTTACCTTCTGCTATTATAACAACTTTAGCACAACTTTGAACAATAAGTTAGTTGAATTATATTATACAAATTTAATGTAATAATTTTAGCTATCAGTAATTAGCATTTCGCAATGGAATTGTATTTTTAAAGCGCCAATTTTTCTTTATATAATCTATCATTTTATAATTAAAATTAATTGTATTTAAAATTTAAATAAAATAATACAATACCATCGCAATATTTCTTTTTTGTGGTTTTACCATTTGCATATTTAACTAGAAACCCCTTACTATCAAATGGACATATATGGTGCAGCCAGTAATAACATTCAAAGCTTCGTCCATCAGAGTGCAAGCGTCCTTGTACTACAAAAATGAAAAAAATTGCGTTTTTGCGTACCAGTCTTTTGCAAGGTTTATAATGTATATGTACATACGTCTTGTACAAATGCTTTATTTTTATTTAAGCTCCAAAAAACCAAACAATAATTAAAATTGTATAAATTGTATTATGTGCCGAGATAGGAGAGTTGGCAAAGCTCTAGAGTCAGAAACAGGCAGGCATGGGTTCGATTCCAAGTGCCGGCACTAAATGTGGTTTCTCATTTGGCTTTTCTAAATGTGCACTTGCTGAAAAATATTTCCCGGAAAGCATTTAAACAGTAAAGAAACATATATATTTATTACATGATTTTCAGAAATGAAATATTATAATTGTCAGATTTATTTCAATAATAGGTTTACTTGGTTTTAGTCGACCAGGAGCATTGTACAACTGTTTTATCCTTGTTTGGAGTTATCAGTAGTGCAGACCTTTAAAGTTTTACACGAACTTGAAACTACACCCTATTTTGTTTCAAGTTGATGCATTAACCACTAAGCTACGGGTGATTGAAACTAATCCTGTAAATTTATTATTCACAGTGAATCTGATTAATGCTAAGTTCTCAATATTCTCAAATGTTGTTCTTACTACCGCTAACAAGCAAATAGATTATCCCTTATATAGCACGGTTCAGTTATATCTATTATGTCATATATATATATATATATATATATATATATATATATATATAAAATAACAAATTATAAAAAATTATAAAATATTCAAACTATATGAAAACATAATCTTAGTAATGGTTTTTTAAATTATACATTAATTTATTATTAAAATAACTAAAAAATAAGTTGTTTTAAAAACGTTAACATTAATTTGATTTTAAAAATACCCTTATACTATTGAGTTAAATATGTTCATAATGTGGAATCCAAACAATTAATACTGGCGGACGCGGCTGATTAGTAGAAATTTTGGTTTCCAGCTATCCAAAATTTGGACAAAACTAGTTATTATTGTTGTTTAAAATAAAACTATTTAATATTATTATAACTCCATCGTAGCTAGTTCCATGTCTGATTAAGAAAAGAGGAGGGTTTAAGCGCCAGATGTTTTTCGTAAAACATTAAAAGTAAGAACGATTGAAAGATATTAACAAGCTGGCTGCTGTAAAAAATATTACTAAAGAAACAACAGGAAAACACTGTTTTATTAACCTACAGCAATAAAGTGAAAGTATGATTCCGATAACAGCATGCGGAGAAATTCCAACAGAATTTCAATCTTCAATATCGAGGATATTCAAAGCCAAACATCTGATATACAATCATATGGAACAATCTTGTTGCTACATGCTCTAGAGAGCGAAAACGTTTTGAAACAAATAACAAATAATAATAATAATAATAATAATTTGTTTTAAACGTAAATAATTAACTGCCAAATGGCTCAGTTTGTTATATTTAGATTTTAGTCAACATACTTAAGTCAAAAATCCTGCTCAAAAAGAATTATCTATCAGTTGATTAATTTTACGCAGCTTATATAATTTTAATATACAATGCACATTCTTTTGTTCCAAAGTGGCAGAGTTGTCTCAAGTGCTACACTTGTAGTTAAGTGAGCATGAGCTCGAATCCCACTACTGGTACTAAATGGGAGCCTTTGTTTGAATTTGCCAAATGTCCAGTTAACAAAATTGTTTCCTTTGAAACATTCAAAAAACATAAAACAAAATAAATATTTTTTGAATAACACTTTACATATTGAACACAAATATATTAATGTGAATTATGGTGTAGTTTCTAAATAAATAATTTATAACATTTTATATAACTAATTCTTATACCATCTTTTTAGGAATGCAAATAATATTATATAATATAAAAATTATTTTTATGTTTATAGAAATGTTTTTATTATATATTAAACTTTAAAAATGAATATTTACTTTTAATCAAAGTTTTTATAAAAAATATTATATTAGTTCACTGCCTCCTAATTATTATTAGACATATAATTAATTAATTATACTTGGAAATTTAAAAATTAGAACAATTTTGAGTAAAATACTGTTTTTTATGTGTATTTCATGCATACAAATAACATTATTTACGTAATTATAAATTTTTTACTATAAATTAATTTTATTTATTAAAAACATAAATTAATAATTTATTAATAACTTTTCCTATATAATTAACTTAATAAAAAATATTATTCGCATTTCAAATGTTCATATTGAGTTTACTTGATGTTACCAATTTGTCAATACTCATGTACAACAACTTTTTTATATAATTATTTAACAATATTGTAGTCCTCATACCGAATCCCCGCCTCATTCAAAACACTTTTCGAATGAAGAGGATCAAATGGCAGTTGAGGGGTCGGGTGAAGAATTTAAAGAAAAAATGAATCATGTAATTGAAGAAATGGCAGCAGGCATGCATGGTTAGTACTTAAACGTGAAACATTTGAAAACATTTTTTTACATTTTGCATTATAAAATACAAAACAATTGCCTTGTTTTATAAAAGCACATTTTCAAATTTATTTATTGTACAAAATTAACTATATGTTTATTTTGTGAATAAATAACAGTTGACGTTATAAAAGCAGGTTTAATTGTTGAGTAAATTTCATTTATATAAAAATTGTAAAAATGTTTTACTAAAATCTAGTTGGTTAATTTATCGGGACAAAATTGCATATATTACTTAAAGTGGTCATGAATTAAATATGTAATTTTAAATATTCATTAGAATTTTGTTAATAACTACGCATTTCAATGTTTAAAAAATGTAAATTATTTTAATACGATTAAATTTTAATCAACAAATAAGCATTGAACAATCTTTATAAATAACGTTTTAGCTGTTGAATATGCAATTTATGTGCATATTCATTGACTTATATTTTATAATAAGAAGCGTACAAAATTAAAATAAAACTCTATGGACAACATATCTTTTAAAACAAAAAACATTATGCATATGAATGCATAAAGCAATGAATATTGTTACAAATAAAATATAATTTTAAAATGTTAAAGTAATCTTCCTTTTTCTTTCAGTTTTTTCTAAATGTAATTAAATGATTTTTGAAAAACATTCAAAGTTTAAAAACTACACTAGATTTTTGTGTAAAATAGTACTGAAATAAAATTATAAAGGTATTTTTAGATTTTAAAATGTATATAAACAAGAGAACATAATGACGATGTATATTTTGCATTGTTACTCTCAGTTTTTGCACTTGTACTTTCTATAATAAAATACATTTAATGTCTTCTTTGATAAATGTTAGTTTTATTTAAGTGTTTCTTACCTTTCAATAATCGAACTTTTTTAAATTTAATATTGTTTGAAACAAAATTTATTATTAATTAAACACTTTAAATGAATAGTATCAAACAAAATAAATAGTTTACATTTTAAAAAGTATTTTTATTTATTCTATGCCGTGAATACCATAAAAAATTATATATTTTAAAAACAAATATACATTTTTAAAAATTTTAAACTTATCGAATAATAAAATACTTTTTTTTAAATAAAATATATACTAAACAATTATTTATTAAGCAATTTAAAAAAACATAAAACTATCTTTCTTGATAAAAACTAATCCACAATTTATTATTATGTTTTAACAACATTTATTTGAAATATTAATCTGAATCAAAAGACATTTTAATATTTTTAAATAAAAATATAAAAGTAAATGATTACTTACGTTTAAAAAAAGCGATTAACTAAATTGGCTTAATTTACTTTTTTATTTTAAAAAGCTTATTTTTAATAATATTATACAAACCTTATAAAATGAAAATTTGTGTTAATTTGACATTTTAAGTCCTATTAATGTAAAAAGTATAATTGTTTCAAAAACGATTTTAAAATGTTAATGGTATTATTATAAATAAATTTACTTTATTTGGTATGATTGATTGTGTAGTTTCTGCCGGAGCTGTGATAGCCATGGTGATTGGTGTTATTCTGTTTTTATTGCTCATTCTATTTTGTATTTGCAAACGATGTATATTCAAAAGACGCAAGAAGGATCGGGGTGGCAAAAAGGGAAAAGCGGATATGAAAAATGTTCAACTCTTGGGCAAGGGACTGAATAAAGATAAGGTAATGCATACATTTTTCTACATTATAATAGCATACTGTAAAATAATAAAAAATTAATTTATATTATTAAATGATATAAATTTGTTTATTTATTAAATCAAGTTATGTTTATTTTAGTTTCGTTTTTTAATATTAAATAACAACTTGAAAATAATTAACTAACATTCAAACTGTAAGTAGATTTTACTCATAATTTTTCTTTTAATTTATTGCAAACAAATTATTACTCAATACTTATACAACACTTAAAAAAATTTATTACAGCGAACACAGTTGTCTTCAATTTAAAAAATTAAGAATTAACATTTTTACCGTTTTTAGTATATATAATATACCGAGTAGAACTACAATTGTTTTTCTTAAATTAAAGGAATTAAATAATGAAAATTAATGTAATAAAAAAATATTTTTTGTAAATAAAATAATGTAGTTATTATTTTACTCTACGATTACGCCGGGGTGGTCTAGCGGTACAGCGCTTGATTGGGATCTCGGTAGGCATGGGTTTGAATCTCAGCATCGGCACTAAAATGCAGGCTCACGTTTGACTTAGCTAAAATGTCCACTGCTGAAAGATGTTTCTTGTAAAACATTCAAAGTAATAAATATAAAATAAATAAATAATGTTTTGATAATTACCAACCTTTTAGTTTTAAAGAGTATAGGACAACAAAGTTATTGCATGTTATCTCTACTTGGATTTATGCATAAAACACTTTCGTTGTTTTGACAGCTGATTCATCTCTCCAAAACACTTACTCCATCTTTTTACACTACAAAACGTGCGCATAATTTATGTACCTATATAGGTTGAACTTTTGGCATTGAAGATATCACATATTAAAAATTTGGATTTGTTTTATCTTCTATTTAACGCTGATATTAGAACTGTACTTTCACTATTTTAATTGTTTTCCAAAATGACAACCTCTTGTTTTTCTGCAGCAATGTGCAGTTTTTACAGAGGCAATACTGCTCACCTTGTGCATAACCGTCTTCTTTTGTCAATTTGATTTGTGATTGGTCATAGTGGGTTTTTTTTATTTATGTATATTTTGGTTTTCTTTTGCAATTTTTATTTGTACCTCAAAGATATTTACGAAAAAAATAATCAAATGACTATAAGCAAACACTTAATGATTTTTTGGTTAAAATTTAAAAATTGCATTTATTATCGTTTTATTACTTTATTGGTACTTATATTGTTCAATTGAAGTTGGCTACTATTTATAATTTTTTAAAATTTGTTAATAACTTTAAACAAATATTTAAAGATTATTTATAAATAAAAACTGTGATTTTCTTAAAATTATATTGAAAAGAAGTATATGCCTTTGACAATATGTATTAAAGCTATTTTTTATTTTCTCCTAGTTATATGTATAATGTTTTAAGAAGTGTGGATACATTAATTTTTTAACACTTTAAAAATGGTCTTCTAGGGTGATTTAGATGAACTGGAAGCCAATATGGAAGACAATGAAGGCAAAGACGAGAAAGAAGAAATAAATTTGGGCAAATTACAGTTCTCACTTGATTACGATTTTACCGCAGGAGAAGTAAACTACTTTGTTTTTTTTCAATATTTTTTACAAGTCTACTTTTTGTGACCGATTTTTTACTTGATACATTATACATATTTTGTTTTAAAAGTAGTTTTTAGGCATTCAGAGTTATATTAAATTTCAAAACATTTAAATGACAATACGACCTCTTTCGCATTAAGTAATTTTTATATTTATAATTTTTAGGATACTGCTTATATATATATATATAATAACAATATATGCTCTTAACAACATGATTGGTTAAAACATTACATTTAATTTTAATCATTGTTTACTATAATACTTTAAAATGTTTAAGCATTATATTTTTATGTGACAATTTTAATACTTAAATATGCAAATCTAATTTTAATCATATCACTTGTAATCCAATTTATTATAACACCATACCTTAAGTGACCTTGATAATAATAGTTATTTTTATCACTCATTTTTTATTCAACGAAAACAAAATAGACAAAAACTATGTACATTTTTAATTTAAGTATCTGTATGATCAAGACTGAAAATCACAAACAAATACAATTGTAGCTAATTATACAAACAGCGTTACAGTAGTGCGGTAATAAAAGATATTTATTAATATTATTTACTTATATTTTTTAATATGCTTGCATAACTTTGATGTTTTAATTTGTATCAATGCAGCTTACTGTAGGTGTAATCCAAGCTACTGATTTACCTGGTATGGATATGTCTGGTACATCTGACCCCTATGTAAAGGTCTTTTTGTTACCAGAAAAGAAGAAAAAACACGAAACAAAAGTGCATAGAAAAACATTAAACCCAGTGTTTAACGAAACGTTTGTGTTTAAAGTAGGTTTGCAAAATTTTTAACTTTTAATAATAACTGGTAATACAGGTTTTATTTTGTAATAAAGAATTTAATTATTTATATATTTTTTGCAATTTAAGTTAATATTATCTAGTTTGTATGTTATTGACAGCTTTTTAATATTATTGGTGTTTACACGTAATACACCGTCAAATTTGGTTTATAGATGTTTAAAGTATTTACAATCTTGCATTTTACAATTTTTTTGATGTACTTTAGATGATTATTACCAAAACTTGTGTATGCAAATAAGTGGTTTTTGTATAAAAAAAACAATCAATACTTACAAATAATAATGATGATAATAATGTGTGTGCAATTGTGTATTTCAGATGAACCAGAAATAACAATAATTGCTTTAATCCTGTTAAGTGTATATTATCAGAATCATTATAAAAAGGTATTTTTTAAGTAAAATTATTTACATTTGAAACAGTTATGAAGAACGTCGTATAATTTAACTACTTTAGTAATTACAACAGTTAGTCTCTTTACTCACATGAAACTACAATCGATATAGTTTAAAAACTGTGTAAAAATAGAAGGGTACATCATAATATCATGTTAGTATGTTTTGAATTAATTTTCAATTAGTTACACTTTGTATTTCTACTAAACATGAACAACACTAGTATAAATGTTCAATTATAATTTGATCTACATAAGAATATGTCGTTTAACTTAGACAGCCAAATATGCGAACCTAGTTTCATCTGTAATATATTGTTTAAAATATAAAATAATTGTTATTTAATTTAATTTATTAAATCCCAGTTAAAACAATAGTATTTCGTTGCTTTTTATACACCGATAATACTGATAATAGTTCATATATATTTGTCAATTCCAAATATACTTTTATTAAAATGCTTTTGTAAATGATAACAGTTAGTTCATTAAGTTTTTTTAGCTTTAATTGTGCATTACCAAAATTACTTAGTTTATGCCATAGTTCACAACAACAACAACAACAAAAGTTGGTGGCAAAGCCATCTCTTTATTAGTTCCAAGTTTTTAAAGCATCACGAATAATTCCCCTCCATTGTTCACAATTTTCGATTTTCGGAGGCGAGCACGGATATGTCAGTCCAGCGACTTTGCCATTGTTTCACATTAATTAATTAATTACATTTTAAAACACTAATCATTATTTTTTAAATACTTATTTTCTTTTATTTTCCCTTGTAATTATTCATCTTTTTATTCGTGGTCTAGGTTCCATATGCTGAAGTGTCTGGGAAAACTCTTGTTTTCAATGTGTATGATTTTGATCGGTTCTCCAAACACGATCAAATTGGACAAATTCAAATACCACTAGGATCATTAGACTTGGCTCGAGTCATTGAAGAATGGCGAGATCTCAATCCACCTGATGATGATGAAAAAGTACGTTTAAAATAAAAATTATGATGGCTTAATGTACGTGTTTATTATTATTATTATTATTATTATTATTATTATTGTATTTTGATCATTTAAAAAGTTTAGTTTTTTATGTTATATTAATTTAACTCTGCTGTGGTTAGTCCTAAGTCCAATTGAGAAAGGAAGGGTGTTTAAACGTAAGATTAACATCTTGGCCTCTGTAAAGAAACAACTAGAGGAAACCATTTTATTAAATTATGGCACTAAAGTGAAAGAATAATTCCGATAACGGCGTTCTGTGAAATCTGAATAGAAGTTCAATCTTATTGTCCTATGTTTTTCAAAGGAAAGGGGTTTTGGAATAAATAATAATGAATAATAAATTAATTTTACAAATTATAATATTAAATTTTACAAATTTTATAATGAAAAGTGTAAATACTAATTTTAGAAACGGTGCGATTTATTTTCCAATCTTAAATGTAAAATAATATTAAAACAATTTCTTAAACATCATAAAAATATAATAACAGTTTCAAATTATGTTATTTGGTTATGCATTTGTCGTACATTCATTGCGTAGTCAAAATACGGTAAAAACTTTTTTCCAATTAATGCATATATCGTAAACCGCCTAGTGTATTTAACATTTTTTGTTTACTACGCTTGAGCATATTTTATTTATTTATTTATATTTTGGTTTTGTTTACTTTGAATATTCTATGGGAAACATCTTTCAGTAGTGAACATTTTAGCGAAACCGAACTTGGGCCCGCATTTGATGGGCCGGTGGTAGGGATCAAACTCGAGCGCTGTACCGCTAGACCACCTCTGCATTATTAAGTTATAATATTTTTATTTACCACTTTGTATCATTTATTTAAAACGATAAACTAGTAAAAAAGCACTTACCTAAAATTATTAAACAAATAAATTGGCATATATGTAATTTAAAATTTCTAAAATTATTATGCGTTTAAACTTTATTCATAATATTTTTAAATTAGTATTTATAAAATATCTTATGAAGATTTACTATTGGAATGCTTTATGTTTTAATATTATTTACCGTGTGTTTACACCGGTACTTTACATAATTAACATTATCATTCAGTTTTATTGACCAGTTTATAGCGCACATTATTGTACTGATTTTATTTTTCTATCTAGGAAAATCGCTTGGGTGACATCTGTTTCTCGTTACGTTACGTACCAACTGCTGGCAAGCTAACAATAAACATATTAGAAGCCAAAAATTTGAAAAAAATGGACGTTGGTGGTCTTTCGGGTGAGTTTGTTAATTAAAGATTTTATACAACTTTGTCATACACCATTTTTACAAAATCGTTTTGAAATATTTACTAAAAAAATATACTCAATTTATTAAATTATATATATATATATATATATATATATATATATATATATATATATATATATATATATATATATATATATATATATGCAATTGTTAGTATTATTATTTTTACATCAACTATTCGTGTTAGTTTGTTTAAATCTAGATAATAGGATCGTGAAGTTTTTTTAATACTTCAATCATCAGTCCAATTACTGAGTTTCGAATTTAAACAAACTGATTAGATAATCTTGATTAAAAAATGAAGTTAAATAATACATTTTTCAAAATTTTATAGTGTACATTTAAAATTACAGTATTTTAATAAAAAATTAATTGTTAAGTTTTAATTACAATGTGCTTAACTTTATTATTGTTTCTATATTTAAAATGAATTTATTATCTTAAAAGTACCAAACATCACAAAACATTCAAATTATATAAAATTTAAATATGTAAAACAAAACCAAGTCTTGTTTGTTTATTATTCATTAGCTGTTGTAGTAAAAGTCAAATAATTCACAATGTTTATATATTCACTCATTTTTATACTTCAAATGCTTCAAATTTTATTATGTGTTCATTAAACATTTTGCAAAACGTGACATATACCAATCATTTTAGATCCCTATGTAAAATTATCGCTCATGCTTGGAGGCAAACGTATCAAGAAAAAGAAGACAACAATTAAAAAATGTACTCTCAATCCATATTACAACGAATCTTTTGCATTTGAAGTTCCATTCGAACAAGTTCAAGTACGTATTTATCCATTGCGTATTTATTGATTAATTATATCGGAATGACCGCGTATATAAGGGACCTACCTGACTATTCGCCCACGACTGCGTGAGTTTAGGTTTGAACCCCACTACATCCACATTTTATAAAGATTATCAACGCTTAAAAATGGGACTTACAACCATCCTTTTAGAAATTTGCTGTCCTACTACAACGTTCAATTGTACTAAAATAAATTGTTAAAAAGCATTAAGTGCTAAATTTTATCTTCTAGAGTGTTGAATGTATTGACTAAGAAAGAACTCAGGCATAATTAAATGACATTTTAAACTGTTCGGAGTATAAAGTTGACAAAAAAAACAGTTTTATTATACAAAATAAAAATGTATTTTTAGAATCCTGTTGTCATTACTATTTGTTGTTATTTCTACTGTTACTGCTTTGAATGTAATACGGAAAACATCTTTCAGCAAATAGACATTTTAGCGAAGCAGAACGGAGGTCGCTGTTGGGAAATCGACTTCCATCACCAAGTGTCCACTTGCTGAAACCTATTTTCCATTAAATATGTAAGCAAAAAAATAATTATTAAAAGAGTAATAACTGTTTTGCAAAAAGAATTCACTTGAGTACTGATCTAAAAGCCTAGTGGACTAACGTTTATTTTTGCTAAATGTTCATATGCTAAAAAATGTTTTCACTGAATCATTCAAGCAATAAAAACCAAATAAATAATGTAAAAAATAGATTAAAATTCTATTTTGACCTTTAAAAAAGCTTGTTCAAGGGTGTACATAAACAACGTAAGTATTTTTTAAAAGAAAAGTACTTTGCTTAATTTCTAATACGTAACAGTAAATATTTTAATTTAGGTAAACATAGTATCAGTAACGTTTATCTCACACTTGCACAGACTCAACATATTAAATCGCACTTTAATAATTAATTTTTATTGCTTCATTGTTTGACAAAAACATTTTAAGTGGAAATTTAGCAAAGCCAAACGAAGATCCGTTTTTAATAGCGGCAGTGGAACTCCAATCCACTCAATTTCAAGTCGAGCACTCTAGTCATCTCCACTGTAATAAAACCAAAAGGTTTACATACACTTTTTTACAACTTACCACCCGTGCCAGGATGGTCTAGCAGTACAGCGCTCGACTTGGATCTGGGTGGGCTTGGGTTCGAATCCCACCACCGGCCCACTAAATGCGGGTTTACGTTTGGCTTTACACAAATGTCCACTGCTGATAGATGCGTTTCCCGTAAAACGTTCCAAGTAGCAAACGTAAATCATAAAAAAATAAAATAAAACAATATTGTTGCAATTCTTTCATGAAACACCTTTTGACCAAAATTGTGCCAACAGAAAGTCACGCTAATCGTTACCGTCGTCGATTATGACCGAATCGGAACTTCGGAAGCCATCGGCCGTGTGGTGTTGGGCTGCAACGAAACAGGTGCCGGTTTGCGTCATTGGTCTGACATGCTCGCCAATCCCCGAAGACCAATTGCCCAATGGCACACACTACAAGCAATGCCCGAAAAGGGCTAACCATTTAAACCGATTTTGTTGTGAAAACCAGTAATGAATTTATGCATTGTCTTTTTGTGTTTGTCTGTCATTTTCACTAATTTTCCTCCAAATTTACAATACAAATTTTGGTTCAGAATGCCATCATCCTTGTTTTTTTGTGTATTAATTATAATTTGTCTGTTTGTCACAGAACTACATCGCAAAATGCATTTTCCGACTTTTCTGTAGATTTGGACAAGCTAATCAATATATTTATACTTTTTATTCGGCGTGTCACATTCCTAAATTTATCACTCAAATGATCTTTCCTTGTGAAAACATTACAATTTTTATTTTAAATATTTATTGAATGGACTTTATTCCATACAAGACCAACTACTTCTTTCCATTAATGTGATCGTAATGATGTCGGTCCTTGTGTATCAAAAATGTTACTTTATATTGAACAAGTGAATTTGAATTAATGTTTCTGGTATGTCCTTTAGTTGCGCTTTTGCACAGACACGTCAAATTATACAAAATAATGACATTTTAAACATACTTATTATTATTATTATTATTATATCGGAAAATCGGTGCTGTGCTTCATTTTACAAAAATAATTAAAGAATTCACCTTATTCATCACAATTTTCTTTGTATATGCTTTCTGTGCACTAGCCCCCAATGTAATAGTGCTCATTTTTTGCATTTTGCATCAAACTTCCTGAAAACAAAATATCAAGTATACACCAGTACTGTCAATTGTCGTGTATAATCAAAAATCATATTTTACAAAAGTTGTTTTAATATTCTCATAAATACTACTAGAAAGAATGTAATGCATTCTGATACACTAAATTGCCTAACTTTCTGATGGTTTTATTAAAATCTACATATACTAAACCAAAGTTTGTAGCACACAAGTAGTTTCTTCAATAGAATCTCCTGAGCGAGTGCATTCATTTTCTGTTTTAACAGCACAAAATAGGGCACTTTGTTGCAACCTGTTCTAAACACGTGACCACAATTTTGTGTGAATTCCTTGCCCAGACCCAGTACTCACTTTGCCGTGAAAGCATGTGAAAGCACATGTACGTCCTCACAACTAACAAACGCTGAAAGTCAAAATAAAATCAAGTACTGTAAAGACAACCACACCGATCGGTAGATTCACAGGACATTGTCGTTTAACACAATGTATTTCAATTCGAAGCAATCACTTCATTATAAACAGAAATCCTTGTTCTGATTAAGTACAAGGATTGATTTTAAATTTTTTCTAAATAATACTGACCACAATTTGATATGTAAAGTAACCGTAAATTCATTTAGTATACCCATTACTTTGATTATATATACGTCCAAAACAACCAGTCAATCTAAAAACATTAGGTCCAAAAAATGATAGAGAAGGCTAACGAAAAATGACCAAAATTCCGTTTAGTTTATTTTCCAAACACTTAGTTACTTCAAAATCATTTAAAACTTTCTACAGCATAAACAACCGAACACTTAAATTTGTTGGTAAATCTCGTGAACCAAACACCAAAATATCGCATAAACCCATACATCCTTATCAAACCTTTGTGCACAAACGGAATCCCCGCGACTCCCATGAACCATATAACTTCAATACCGCTAATCCACGAAACGTTAAGCACATGTACACGGAAATCAAAACAAAAATATTTTTATGTGCATAAAAACACGCATGACTGTATAAATTTATTTAAAGAAAAGGGGTAAATAAACAATAGAAAGACCATGTTTGCAAATCTAAAGAAGTCCGATATAAACATTTGCAAACATTTTTCAACTAATGATTAAAAGCATCACTAGGGTTGTGCATATAACATTGTACAATGTCATCAAATCATAACCCATCAGCTGATCATTGATGATTTTCCCAAAATTGTGCATAATACTTCAAACCCCCACCACGTTGGGTATTTTTTGATCGCCAACGAGGTTGATTATTTCTTCGTTGGAATTGGTAACCTTGTGTCTGTTCGTTTTGAGCTCGAATTAGTGCACGAGCCTGTGCAAGATATTCAGCGTTGTTAGAGCGCTTTGATCGTGATAAATTGCTTCTCCTCATATTGATATTTGATTGTCCCCGATTCACACGCGTCAAACTACCATTGTTATTATTTCGTAAACCATTTATAAAACGACCTCTCAAATGTCGAAGAGATATAGCTAACATTGAAAACATACATAAATAGCTTTTAAAAGTGAATTTTCTCATATAAAATAAGAAATTCTTAATAGTTCAGTACTAATAAATTTCACCTCAATCATAACTCTAACAAGATCTTCAAAATAAATTAGATAGTCACATCATATCTATTTTAACATCACAAACGATTTCTTATAGTGGCTACAATCGTTAATATTCAGTGTTGTTCAAAAAACTAAAAAATATACATTCGTTTTAAATACCTGTTCATCAATTTCAACAAATAGTTAATTATAAAGGAAAACAGTATTTCCTGATATTCTTTCTAAAAAAGAACTACATACAAACCAAATAATATTCAACCTAAATTTAACTTAATATAACCTAGCATTTATTACGTTCTCAAATGTGTGAAACCATTAAATAACTAGACCGTCCTTCAACCGACCATAAAACAAAAATAAACTAGCTTGTAACACTAACTTTAACGAAAAACGTACACATTAAAACTTTAATAAACTGTAAAAGCAAATCACAATTATCTGATGAAAGTTTGGTAACTCATTAATTACTCACCTCCATCATAATACCCTTCTATAGAACGTTGTTTCCTTCTGTAATTTCCATTTCTTCCATTTAACTGACGTGAAGAATTAGATGAATTGTTAAGACTGTACGACCCTCGATATCGATTTACAGGTTTTGATAAATTTCTACGCCTGAGAGGACGTCTCTCAAAAGCTGTAATGAGAAACAAATGTCTCCAACTGTTCATGCACTCCGTGATATAGTATCAATTAAATGATGCTTAAACCACTTTCAATGCCGTTGTTATAAAATAAAGTAACATTTCATATATTAGCTCAAGCAGCAACAATTACTTTACGTCTGAAAAATAATTTAATCTACATGTACAATTGTGATCCATTTTCGACAAGATAATCCAAGATCATTACAAGTCGGAAACCGTAATGCAATGGATCTCATTCCAGTGTCTCGGCAACAATCAAAAATTTAGAATTATTAAAATAGCGCCAATTTAAAATTTCACAATTTTATCGACGAGATAGACTATCAATAGCTTAATTTAAACATTGAACAAAATCATACAATGCATAAAACATTAAAATACATATGCGCACCAACGCCAGATAACTGGATTCCTCGTCGCTGATTAAATGTTCGCTGACGATTAACATGATTACTTTGAATAAGTGCTGCAGCATCAGCTGCCGCTCTAGCCGCTGCCGCAGCAGTCTGACGAGCTCGACGCAATACTGCTATAGCAACCGATCTATTGTTTTGATTGCCATGACTCGTAAAAAACTGTTTTTCTCGAAAAACAGCTTTGTTAGAAATACGATTCTTAATCGCATTTTTTGTTTGAATCCGTCCACCGTTCACACCCAATGGACGAATCCTGCGTGTTCTTGCAATATAACGTCCTCTGCCACGAGCACTAGCTCCCCGAGATCTGGGATTACGAGTTTCACTGCGATTCAGTTTAATTATTTCATCTAAAAATTATAAAAAATAATGTTACCATCATCATCATCGGGCATAAATATACCCCAATCAATTATCACCCGAGATAATCCAAATTACTAAAAACCTGCAAAACATCAACTTTCACACCGTACACTTAATGAAAGACACTTGAGCTATTCTGACTTTAAATATTAATTACATCCCCGAATTAATACCCTCCAATGATCTCTATCGACTGCAAACGGTAAACAATCGGACGCCTAATTAAGTAATTTATTTGGACAGGGACTTAACATAAATAAAAGGACTAAGCTTAATTAAAAAAATCAATTACAATACTAATATAATTGACCGATAAATTATGGTATAACTAACATTCACAATTTATTAATTAAATCCTCTTTATTTAGTATTATTATTACCAGTACTCACAATACAATCACAAAATACAATATGAAATAAATATATTTTACTTATAATTTATCAAATGATTAACAAACCTATAATCTTAAATTTTACTAGCCTAATCTCAAACTAAGCATTCCTTATCATGAACTATTCAATAGTAACTTTTATCATAAAAACAAAAACATCATTCGCGAGGTGATGTGCACGTCACGCCACACGTCCATTGGAGCGTTATTCATTCTTTTATTTTTTCTTCTTTTTTGAAGATTATTGCAGTGTTTTTGTATTGTAATACGTAACTTGTCCTATTATTACTTTTGTATATTTATAATTTTTGCTCATTTTCCACAATTGTTAACCTCCATTATCTATCTTAAATTTGTTTTAATTTCGAAACATTTTTTGACTAATAGCCCTTTACCTCACCATCCATTTCATATCCCCCCCTAAAAATTAGAGAACCGACTATGAAAAGGCCTTTTTAATCTACTCAACTCATGTACAATCCTAAACTCTGAACCAGCATCTCATATAGATGGCGTCAGTGTTCATTGTGCAGTAACATGACGTCTTCAGGCTCAAATTCAGGTTTATTCACGAGATATGAAAGGGAAACTCCGTTTGGTACTCGAATATATATATATATATATATATATATATATATAGTTAAGATAATACTTATCATAAACCGATTTTAAAAAAACCTAAAGACGAAGCTGATACAATACAGGTCGGTAAATTATCCCACACAGAGATTACCCTATACAAGAAATGGTATAGACAGACGGGATTTTACTCTAGGTTTACATAACCTAAAAAGGTATCCTTTGCGGGATTTATTAGCAAGGACGAAAGGGTGATCTTCATGATCTGATCTTAAAAGTTTCTAGACTAAAATGAGATCGCCCCGGAACCCCCTATCTTGTAACAGGAAAAGCTTAAGGGATTGTAAACGGTCAGAGTAGTTTACATTCTTAAGCTATCTAGAAACTTAGTCACATAATTTTAAGCAGTTAAATAAAACACAACATTTAAATTTTTAAAAGTAAAAACAATAAAAAATAATTTAATCAAAAAATGTTAAAATTAAAAATATAAAATATTTTAAATATCCACAGATTAAATACAGTTCTAGCGCTTAGGATTTCCGGCTCTCATCCGGGAGGCCCGGGTTCAACTCCCGACATGGGAACCAACTTTAGTGAAATGACTCCAAATTGAAGGCCGCTTCACCGCTACACAGCTTTACTAAAAATAAAGCTTAAAGTATTCAAAAGTACAAAACTATTTAAACATCAACATAAATGTGTTAAAAACTAAATAACAAATGATGCACTAACCTAAACTCATATCAAGTTTACTCGAACCAGGAGCATCTTCGACTTTCATCTCTACAAAGAACACGACCTACACAATGGCTTCAGTCGCACTAAACAAAAACTGCAATAGTTTAAAATTAACCAATTTAATAAAGAAAATTAATATTTAATTGTTTTTAAAAAACAAAAAAAAATTATTTACTAGAAAAAATAAAAAAAAGTATACTTATATAAAGTGTTTTAAATTTTTACTTCAAATTTTAATCAGCATTTTTAAATAAAATGTAGTTAGTTAATTGCTAATAAAAGCAACTGTACAGTATTTCAACAAACTACATTTTTATAATAAAAATTAATTAAATCAGGTATTTTTTGGAAACTGAATTCTTGTTATTGACAGGTTTGATACACAAGTTGAGCAGAACAAATACCTTCAAGTATTGAGTTAATGTTTTTTAAAATAGCAAAAAAGTAAAAATAAAGTTATAAAAATACACAAAAACAAAAATTAAGATATAAAGTAAATAAACATAGCTTAAATAAATTAATTTAATAATTTCGACGAGTAAGTAGAAAATAATTAAAAGTATTTAAAAAATTAATAAATTTAACGAAATTTCTAAAAAAATATTAAAGTAAATTTTACGAAACAAAAAATAATATTTAAAAAAACGCTTTACTTTACCTTTAGCGATACGTGCTGAATTTTTTATTTAAGATTAGAAAAAGAGAAGATAAAGATAGAAATATTGTTCCTATTCTTGTTTCTATTATATTTGCTTCTCACGATTGGATTGAGCGCTATTTTTGAGTCAGTAATGTGTTTTTAAATATTAACTAAATTTTTTTTTGTAAATTTAAAAAAAATTATTAGTCTCTATTGTAGGGAAAATCAGCTTGTTCATGGAAATTTTTGGGCTATATAGTTTAAACATAGCTTGAAGATAAAGAGTTTTAAAAAATCTAAACTTTTTAATTTTTTTAGTGTTTAGGGCGGTTGGGTTTATTTAATTCACATTGTTTAAAATTACGTTTAGTAAATGTAATGGAACCGTGATTAGGTTACTGGTAAAAACAACAGTTACAACAGTTAAAGACATTTTTCTATATACAATTGTAGGCAATGAAGTCTTACTAAACCTGTACAACTTTTTGACATAAAAAAGACATTGATAATTGTATAAAAACTTATGTAAAATTTATCGACAAGCGTATCGTACAGAATAAGACTAGTTTAGCACTAATCAATAAATTCAAAACAAAAAATCCGACTATTTACAATAAAGGCAGAGAAATGCAATTAAGTAATATTATCAAGTCAAAACTAGAAAATAAAAGAAGCAAGCAAGTATTTTTGATTAAGCACCTTGCACAAGCATATAGCATAAATTTATTGTTTTTTTTTGTAATTTTGTAGAAATTGTTGCTGATGGTATCAACTATAGGTTCTTCCCGTCATACATCTAAAACAGATAATTTTAAGATTATTTAAAACCGAACTTTTTATAACTAATAGAAATAAAACCAGAATAGAAAAAAAATTCCAGTAAGTGTAATCATGAAATTAGGACAACCAATAAAAAATTAGGATATTATTTGTTTACTAATTGTAAAAAAGTAGTAAGTAATAAGTGATATGTTTTATGCATTAGGCATTACATTTTTCTTGCAGGAAGCAATTATAATCTCCTATTCTTTAAAATTCACCTTTAATTTTCTATTGACTAAATATCTGTGTAGAAAATAAAGTCAATTTTAAGCTTTTATAAAGCAAACTTTGTAAGATTACGCAACTTTATAAGTAATACCAGTTAGGAATTGACTCACACAAATAGCATTAACTGTCAGTATATACGTGTTTTATTATCTATTAAATAAATAATTAAATTTTTTTTTATATCTCCACTTATTATAAACGTGAAATACAGCGTTATTTAACTTAACAGGTCTAACAACGCAACAATCTCTTTCTACGTTTTCTAACTTTTTATTATGTCTATTTAAATTTACCTAATAAGTGTGGAGCTTCATTAAATTAATTTACTAAGAAACACCTTAAGCTCTTCAGCAAAGTTAGTTACAAGAAAAACTCACTCATGTTTATTAAAAATTAGTGTTTTACTAAGGATTTATGCTCTCGTTTCAAAGATAGTAAAAGTTCTTTTGAATCTGTGCGATACGCTTGCGTGACGTCTCGTATCAAAAGCAGCTTGCTAATTGTGTTGTGCTTATTGTCACATGTGCTTAATTTTTGTTTTTGTTTTTGCGTTTCTTATGTGCGTAATATATATATATATATATATATTGGTATCAGTTTTAGTGTGTCAGTGTGTGCACCGTGTGGTACCACAAGCACTTTTTGTTGTCGTTTAACGATTATTACTAGCGTATTTCTAGTGATAGTTTTTCTTTTTTTATTTTTGATTAATCGTCCATTTTCTTAGTTTGTTGTTTCTAGATATGGCTCCTCCAATTCATCCGTGTGGCCTTCAACGCTGCAAAGGTTGTAAAAGCTGGCATTTTCTGTGTAATTTGCGGTTATTGGTTTCATGAAGCGTGCTTGGGGTTATCCCCTCTGATCACTATTCGCAGCTTGCAAATAGTCCGCTTGGTTATAAATGTATGGACTGCAGATATGAAATCAATTTACAGCAATTGCCTCCTACTAGCGGTAACAAACTGGATGATATTCTGAAACTCTCCTAGACTCTAAAACTATCTTTTCAAGATTCATAAATCTAACGCCAGGTTAGATGAAATCTTGCGTACTTTAGCAACAACGGTACACAAGCTCTCTAAATCTCAAGCCAAAACTGAGGCCTTAAACACCTCAATCTCCCACCTTTCTAACAGCGTTATGTCGGAACTGCATACCCTTAAGGACCATATTTCCAAATCTAACCCTTCTTCCCTAGCAGCAAAATCGGTTCTAAGACTGACCCAGGAAGAAATCCTGGCTGCCACCAAGTGTAAAATCTCACTAAGATCTCGGCCTAATTTCCTTTGATTTAACTTGATACGGATAATTATCAACTTTAGCTAATTTCAACCAAAAAAGCTCTTGTGTGATCTAAATTATCGTTCAATACTGTTTACCAACAGGAAAAAACAAGATACAATATACTCACAGAACCACAGTCACGTTAACAACAACGTGATACATTCAAATACAAAAGGGCGCCTCAGAACAAGATTCAAACAAAGTCAAAGATGTTTAAATGTATAATAATATAAAAATAATAATTGGAAATAAAAATTAATAATAATTTAAATATTTCATTCAACAGTAACACCAAGCAACACGTTGAAGATATTAAACGCGATTGCAACATTATTATCAAAGGCATCAAGGGTAGCGTCATTAACTATAAGGAGTTGGTGTCGGATATCATTTCCTTTTGCTCCTAAGGTTAAAAATTTTAAATTGTGTAAACTCTCCTGTAAGCGACTCTATTCAGTTCCTCCCATCTTGGTTACTTTCAAGTCTTCCCTTATTAAGAATGAAATTGAAGGGGCTGGTTTAATGCTCGCTTTACCTTTCCTGGAATTCGTCTTCTTAAAGATTTCTCTCTCAGGATGAACGCGCCAAAAACTTTGCGAGGGCTTTAACCTCTAGATAATAGAACTCCCATAGTTCAACTTACCCCACTAAAGTTTACCACTAATGATATACCAAATTTCGGGTTCCTCTCCAAAGCCATACCCACTTCCCTATATTACATCGGCTCAGGCAATTGTCTCCTCTCCTCCCCATCTCTCCTCTATAAAAAGGTACTCTACACAAATGCTTTAAGTCTACTTAATAAATTATCTGAACTACAAAGAGGAAGTTAGAAACTCCTGTCCTTACATTGTTGGTATCAGAAGACATACTTGATAGCTTGAAATACCCATATTGGGTTATAGTATAGTCAGGCAAGACTCTAGTAAAGGTAAAAAGGGAGGTTGTCTTCTCTATATCAGAAATGACTTATTTTATACCGTTATTTCTTTTCACCAAAGTATTCATAGGTAAATTATGAGTCAATTCATTTGGCACTAGGCTCCCATACTTTTTTGCTCTTTATTCTACCGCCCTCCTTTATCAAAGCTTCTAATGAGGCTTTGTTTCTGAATTCAAACTCTGCCTTTCTCTCTCTTACAAACACCCCATCTTAATGGGGGACTTTAACTATCCTTCCATTAATTGGCGATCTCTCTCCGGCTCAAATCATTTCGATAATATTATTTTAAGGCTTAGCATCAAGCATGCTCTTACTCAACATGTTTTAGCTTCTACTAGGTATAGGCTCGGTCAACCTCTATTATGCCTTAATCTTGTTTTCATTAATAAATCCTCTTCTATTGACTTCATCTCCTACCTATCCCTGTTGGGAAAAGTGACCATATTCCCTTGTCTTTCGAAATGTCCCTTCCTCCTTGTGGTTCTACGATTAAGCGTGAGAACCCATCACCGATCCTGACTTTAGGAAAGCTGACTTTGGGAATTTTTGTCAATTCCTCGCTTTGGCAGACTGGAGTCCTTTATACGCTAATAATCTAGAACAGGCTTATTCCCACTTTGTATGTCTTATTAAAACAGGCATCAACAAGTTCGTTCTGCATCGAATTTCTTTTCACACTAGTCCTAGGCTCCCTAGAAAAATCGTTCGTTTAATCCAGAGGCCGAACAGGTTTTTCTATTTTTAATCTTCTAAACTACTCTGTTTCTACTACAACTACATCTTAATTAGAAACCAATGCTTCAGATTAATTAAGGCATATAGGGACCTTAAGGTTCACAAACTCTTACTAAAAGCTAAGGATAACAAATGCACCCTGTTCAAGTATATTAAGGATAAGCGTGCTTCTAAATACCCCTACCCTGCCTGAAAAGGACAATGGTACACTTTTAAATAAAGCCGAAGCTTGTAAAAGTTTATTGATTACTTTAACTCGGTGTTTCAACACTCTGAACCCCTGCATTCCACATTCTAGACTCGGCTCTAATTGGTCCCTTTACTCTGGATGTTCAATTAGTTCGTAAACAACTTGAAGAACTTAAATCAACTTCTCGTGGCGCCGATGGTATCTACCCTAGAGTTCTAAAAAAATGTACTGGAATACTGGCTTCTCATCTATCCCATATCTTCAACCTCTCCCCTCTAGCTGGTCAGCTTCCATTCATCTGGAAGTCTGCATTTATTAAACCAATGTTTAAATCGGGTTCCAGGTTTACGCCTGAGAGTTACAGACCTATTAGTATATTATCTACACCTAGTAAAATCATGGAAAGACTAATAAGGACTTATTTATATTTTCGTAATAAGCATAAAGCAACTAATTTTGCTTTATTGTTTCTTATAGGCCTGCCCACTTCAATTTTAACTAACCCTACCTTTTTAGACTAACATTTACCGAAACTTATTTGAATTTGGGCATTTAGTAGATGCCATTTACTTTGACTTCGCTAAGGCGTTTGACAAAATGCCACATAACCTACTTCTGTTAAAGCTAAGATCAATTGGGATCTCCGGGCCAATCCTAGCTTAGATTACCGATTTTTTCGCAAATCCTTTTTTGAATGTACGACTAGGTACTGATTTATCCCACCTTGCCTTATTAGTTCGGTGTTCCCCAGGGGTCAGTGTTAGTGCCTCTTCTGTTTATTATTTTTATTAACGACTTATTTAAAGTGGTCCTGTCAATATTCTGCTATATGCAGATGATGTCAAGATCTGGGGTCAGATCTAGCCCAGCTTCAGGATGACATTAACATTATTGTAAATAGTCTGTAGATAACTCTCTTCCTCTAAATCTATCAGAAATGTGAGCATATATCCTTCGGTAAACCATCAGGGGATGTTTTCTTAACGCTCTATTAGGACACCCGTAGGATAGAAACGGTTATGTCTATAAAAAGATCTGGGGTAACCATAGATGCATTAAAGTTCTGAGGGCATCACACCTAAAGCCTCCCAAACTTGCTACTAATCTAATTAAGTTTTTCAAAAAAGAGGCTAGGTAATCTTTCTCTAGGTGTGTGCGTCTGCTTTATATGTTTTATATCAGACCACATTTAGAATGTGTGCACAGGTCACTGCTCCCATTCTAAAATCTGACTGCATTAATCTTCAAAAAGTACAAAAGGTAATATCTAAAATACCTAGGTCTCTAAGACATCTCCCCTATCAGGATAGGCTCCTCTCTCTATAGCTATTTCCTCTAAGGAATAGAAGGCTTCAAGGGAGATTTTATTTTGGTATATCAATATTTAACATCTATCCTCCTTCTTTCTTTATACTAACAAATAATTCTTGTAGGAGACAACCTCAAACTGACTAAATCCAGAGTGCAATCCAGGTTGAGGCTCCACCACTTTTTTCACAGAGGGTTGACAATGCTTGGAACAGTCTACTTTCTCAGGTAGTTAATGCCAATTCGGTCTCATCATTCAAGACTGCTTATGATCGTTATGCCCTATCGAATTTCATGATCCCCCAGTGGTTGATGGTTATTATTTTTAACCTTTGTTTTAATTTTATTTCCTTTCTGAATACGATATTATCAATACATCAGAACCGAGGATCAAAGGAGATTGTCTCTACTCAACTCGTGTACCAACCTGTATTATCTAAATAGGTCGCATGACGTTATAGTTGACCGATTGGACAGTACCTTGTATATTCTTTAAAACTACGCATCTTCCTTGTGAGCATTTAATAGATTCGTTTCAAAAAAATCTTTTGTATTCGGGTACGATTGATTATTAATGTTGTTGTAGCTCTATTAACTAACTGTCGCAGATGGACTCGTGATTACATACTTCCGTCGTACAGAGAATTATCGAAAACAACTTTTAAGAGTATATCGGTGCCAGCGTCCAACGCATATAACTCTTTAAACAAACATGGAACCAAATGATGAGTGATTATTATCCCAAGTAATGCAAATTGTTTTAATACTTTTTCAATAGCAATACCGTACCAGACTATTGGATGGAGTACATTAATAAGGCTAAAAAACTGAATGCTGTCCCCAGAAAAGGAGTAATTCCAAGTGAGAGAGATATAGAGATCAGAAAGTGAGAATGCAATTTGTTTATATATTTGTAGTCTTATGAGAGATTATCAGCTGTGCGATGCTTCAAGTGTACAATGAAAAGTGCACAATGGGTTTTTTTTTCTAAAAGTTACATTTTCGGGTTTGTACCTTTGTAGATAAGACAAAATATTATTTTGTATTTTTTGTAATGTGATCCAAATAAAATTTATTTATTTTTGTTTTGTTTTTTTATTTACAAAAATTGAGGAACATTTGTGATGAAACTTGGGTAAACGGGCTCCAATAAGTAACTAAAATGGGATATTTTATGCAGCCATTACTTTAGAACCCTGAAATCACTGTACTGTTGCCTCCAAATAAAACTAGTAATATACTCATCCATCTCAGTTTCCATAAGGATCGACCTAGTTTGTTAATAAAACATTATTTGATCTGATGTATGTAAAGTATAAGCAACCCTTTCCATTTATTCTATCCAATTGCCACTTTTGTCGTTGTATTAATCGTAAGGTCATTTAAATTTCATGCAGGAACTTGATGTGAAATTAGTTTCACTAATTATTAAGATTGCACTTAACATAAGTAATTTTTAATATAATACATGGACAGTATACAAGTGATTGAATTAGGACGCACAATCATTTTTTAAGTTCGACATTGCTAAATTTGATTGTGTTTACTTAACCGAACTCAATTGGGTATTTATTTTAGACAGCACAATGAATAACTTTCCGACTCCCTGTCTTAGTTTTTAATCAAGTATATACAGTTATGTTCATGGCCATGCATTATGTGATAGTGCTTACTATTTGTAAAAACAGCCTTCTCATTTACCTTGTCCTATTAGTTAATGAGCGCATATACATTATGCACATGATACACAAAAAATAACCTCCAGATTTAAGACCTGCAATACTGATATGACAATAAAATATCTCCTGTCCATTTATTGGTAAATCAAAAGGCTTGTGTAAGATTATTGACGGTTAAGCATAACGGGTATTTTATGTGATTTTCATATTATGTGATATTGTAAAAATAACATTATAGTCTGGTTTAATAATACTGTTGTTACATTCTACCGTAAAATAGGTATTAAATGAAATAACTATCTCTTATTTTAAGTAGCCTAATATGACTTTCAGTAAAATGCAGCTTCAGTTAAATGATACTTATTACATTGTAACAAAAACCCAACATAATCATGAAATATGATCCCTTGTCGTAGTTCATTATAATAATTATATTATTATATTATTATTATCTAGAAACTTTACTTCAGTGATTATAAACCACATTTTAAGTTTTTTATTCTCATTGTATATCCATTGTAGTCATTCCAGGGCAGTATGTATTTTAGGTTCAGACAAACGACCTTCATTTTTACATATGGGATGCAATCACTGTAGTCAAAATATTATGCTGTTTGTATTAAACCATATAACATTAGTAATACATTTATCAATCGTAGTTCTGTGACATCAACTCACTGTGTTAAACAAAACATTACTTGATGCAATATGTGTGAAGTATAAGCTATTATCTCCATTCCTTTATCGATTTGCATCCCATTTTATCGTAGTGCTATTGAATGCATATACAATGAGTCAAAGAAGTTTTGATAACAGAGTTGTTTTTTATTTGACCATAAAACAACGGTTGATTTTATGAAGCTTAAAGTACAAAATAACAACGATTATGAAGTTCTGGTTAAGATTTAATGAATTACCATTAATACTAAATAAGGATTTACAAGTATTATTAACAAAAGCCAAATAGAAACCTCTTTTACAATATAAATAATGGGAATATAGTGTTAAAAATAGTAAAGTTATACTATACAATATTGCACTGAATTAAAAAACAATATACTATATAAAACCAACCCCTCAGTTAATAATTAGCATAGGTAAATAAAAAATTTTAATATTGCTTTTTATTGCTTATAAAGATTAAATTGTAGAATTTAGCTATTTGTAATAATGTAGTACATTATAAAAAAAATACGATTTTACGTTATTCTGTGTTCCTTACGTAAAAAAACATGTAATTAAGAATTATTAGCATGTGCCGTTTTTTAACAAATGCAAATAAATTATTGATTTTACGACACATTATTTCAGATTATAAGGAACCTTCTATACTGTATCTATTATTATCTACAAAAGACCTATATAATTACGATAAACTGCATTAATTTTATTACAGCGAAACGTTAGTCAATAGTAAAAATTCATTACAGTAGTGAACCCTTATCGATTTTAGTTTACGTACTTATTGTTCATTTCTATGCAATAGTTATAATGTAATTTCTTTCTTTTGTTAATATGACACATTAATAATTGGAATATTGTTAACTATTTCTATAAATTAAGTAAATAAAATGTGTAAAAACAGATTAGGAACAAAAATTATACACAATGCTTTAAATTAACTGATAATAGTACGTGCATTACTAATAGTGTTTCTACAAAATAGAAAATTAACATTTAATGATACATTTTAGTGTTACTGCAATAATTTTAGAATTAATAATTTAACAACTTTAATAAATAAATAAAACTGCATTTTTTCCCCAAATTAACAATTTTATCCCAATATACTGACTACTTTTTTACCAACAGTAGATAATAAAAAGCTTATTTTCTATTGGCTTTTGTGATTTTATTGACATGTCTACTGAAAATGGACATGTTCACACTGAAACATTTTCATTGGTCCAAATTATGATCATAAAATTTTATAATTTTTTTTTATATGACGGTTAACAATTGCCTTGTAATATTTTTAACAGTTGTTTTTAATCTGCCTACAATGTGGATAGTTTTTGTATCCCACATTCCGAGCCATAATAATACATTAGTATCCCATAGTAACTTTTGAGTAGGTTTTAAAACATTTACTAAAATTAAATTTTACATTATGTAAAATTAACAGAATTTACCATAGAATTCTTAAAAATTGTAGAGTTATACTAGTTTCTATATTTTCAAATTTAATCAACGTTTTATTTTAAATGTAAAACTTGTCAGGCCTATATATAAGTTAGATAGTAGTTATAGACAAGTCAGTATACTATTAACTTTAAAAATGCAAGAAACAATAGTAAAAAAGTTTAATGTTTTTAATAACTTGAAAAACACAGTACAATACGGCTTTATCCTTTTCAGATCCCCCTCATAACTTTATTGGTCTTTACAGGCAGTCTTATTTATCTGTTTTAACATACGCATTTGCAAATGTCATTTATTTTAATTTTTTTAAATGGCCAGCACAATCTTTAAAACAACATTTTTAACTAAACTGCGTTTATTTGATATTAATATTAATTAGATAATCTACTTTCTTTCAAACCACCAGTTTAGTGTTAGATATTATTACATTATTACAAAACCCTTTTGCTTTAAAAAAAAAGCATGGGGCAATAAGATAACAATTACAGCAAAAATTAACATCAGTCTTGTAATTCAAAGAGAACATGAGAAATCGAAGATTGAGCTTCTTTTCGGCTTTCACTCAACCCTGTCATTTGTGTAACTCTGTTATCGAGATACGTGCGATTACTTCTTTGCTGTTGTTTTCCGGAATGGCGTCCTCTTATTGTTTTCGTAGCAGTATGAATTTTTTACAGAGACCAGGTTGCTAACCTTGCGCTCAAACCCTCCTCCTTTAGTGTTAGATAAAGAAGTAATTATCCTCATATAATAGTAAACCCAGAGATTTGTAATAATTAGTCTTACATCCTTTTTTATGCATTAGTGAATTGCTGTCAACAGTTTATTTTAACATTTTGCTTTATGTTAAAAACATTATAATTTGAGATCTAGACCCCAAGTATTTGTAACAAGATACCAACAGTATTTATAAATAATCAACACGAATGTTTTCTTATAAAACTTTTTGAAGTTTTAGACAAACAATATACCGACTATGGCAATCAGCCCATTTCCTCAGTTAAGTCTATAAAACATCTGAGGCTTATTTTTAACCATTCCCTTAATATATATATAATTTCATAATGTTAAAACTATTAGAATTGTATAACAAAATGATACTTTGAATTTGTAAAAATTTATTGTTATTTTATTTTTTATAATTTATTATTATTATTAAATTTAATTTTTGTTTTTAATTTTATTAATTTAAAAAAAATTAATCTGTACGGTCGATTCGCGATAAGTTGGTCGTTTTGATATTTATTAAAACTTGAATAGTATGTGCACATTTTAATTACGATTATTTTTAAAGTAAATACAGTATTGATTGCTATTGTAAAATGTTTTTTGAATTTAAATAGATTACGCGTTTTATATATCAGTTTCATCAAATTTTTAATCGCTCTATTCAGTCTCGCTATTTGGAAACTTGCCTTCATTTGACCCATTTATAAGACCGGCTCCAAGTTTTAAGCCTATTTTTGTCAGGTTTTATCACTATGATCAACCTCATTAATCCGGCTCAACACGGGTTCATACCTGAGAGATCCTGTCTCCAACCTACTGTCGTTTACTAAGAGCATTACTTGTATGTTGGATCGTTTCCCATTAGTCGATGTGATCTATTTCGACTTTGCAAAGCTTTTGACAAAGTTCCGCATTCAGCATTGCTAAGTAAACTAAAGGCTTTCGGGACTATGAGTCAGGCTCGTTATTGGTCAACAAAGGTAGAATCTTGTTTTCCTTCCCGCGCAATCTTGTCAACTTCCCTGGGGGGCGTAGCGGTTGTGTGAACGAAGTTCCATTGAAAATTGACAAGGACCTGCAGCCCGAGTTTCTGTCAGGATGGACTCCTTTAGCCTAGCCGGCTACATATGGTAAACGAATACCTTAAGATACTTTTTTTAGCATCTAGGGTGTATGCTAACACCCATTCATTTAGCATCCCATTTGATGCTTCATTTATAATTTAGCCGAATAATTTTTAAATTTCAAATTACCATTACATTTTTTGCTTACTTTGGTATATATATATATATATATATATATATACTATTATTATCATTTTGGTTGGTGATCACCTCTATTATTTTCCATATTTATACGGCATACAAAACGATCGACTTTGATGGCTTAATAAGCGTAACAAACGCAGAAGAATAACGAACTTTTTTCGTTGGTAGACAACATCCTTATGACATCGCCACTGTTCAAAGATTGACGAGGCCGCTTGATTCTTTATCAGGGTGATCTACCTTAGCTCAAGGGTTACTTATGGTATACGTATACCTTTTTGCTGTAATTGTAATAAATTTATTCTGAGAATTATTTTGCACGCTTAGTCAAATAAATGAGTTTTACATTTTGTTTGAAAGCTTAAACTATATTTTTTATTTGTAATTATTTTATAGTAACGTAATGGTTACGTATATCTAAAATTGTATTTTAGTGAATATGGCAAATCATTCCATAAATTATCCAAAAGTTTTTGAAGATTCTTCGGTGATAGAAGATCACTTTGGAGTTAAGGTTTGTTAATGTAGTTTTTTATTTACTATATGTTATTGCAGTAAATTTTGATTATGTATTTTATTTATAATTCATCAAAAAATAATTGTTTTTCTGGAAGGTTTACAAATTTTTTTAATGTTTTGATTATTTTTATATTTGATTTTTCATTTTTTGTTAATTATATTTATTTTCTTTACAAAAAATAAGGAAATAAATTTTATAAACTTATACATAAGTGCTTTAGAATATTTTATATTTGTTTTATAATTTAATTATTTTATTCAATTTTAGATTTATCTATCTATTATTGGTTTCTACTGTTCGAATGTTTTATGAGAAACCTTTTTCATTAAGTGGACATTTAGAGAAACTAAAGAAATACTCACCTCCAGTGACGGTCTTAAAACCTAAGCCCATACTTATCCAGTTTTGAATCTAATACTTTATGCTCCTGTACCACCTCGATGCTTAGAGTTTAATTTTACACGGTTTGAGATCTGAGTAAACAAATACTACTAAATCGCTTAATTTAGATAAAAATTCTAATTGCAAGGTAACAAATGAGTAATGGTATTTGAAGTTTATAGTAATCTAGATGTTTTATTTCGTGATTTTAAGGATAGACCTCACTTTATAATTGTGAGGCATGGGTTGTTATTATATATATAAAAGTTAATTGTATCTTTATTTATAATTTGGTTTAAGAGAAATACTATATGATATATATATATAATATCCAATTTTTTCTTAATTATTTTTTTATGACTGAAACCAACTTAAAAGAAAGTTAAAAGATGGGGTATTGATTTCAGGTTTTGTGTGTTTCAGAGGATGGATATTTAACAGTATAACTTAATTATGTTGAAATTTTGTATGACGATGAAAATTGTTTTTATTGAATCAACTGATTTTTTCATGATGTATTACTTGAATATTTGCGATACAGATTTTAATGAGTGGACATTTAAGACAGCTAAAAGGAGCTGTATTTATTATTATTATTATTATTATTATTATTACTATTTGGTTATTGGTTTATATATTTTAGTACAAGTAATTCTGAGCGCATAAAAATAGCTGGTGGAATCAAACTTCTTCTTACTAAGGTATGAGTTCAGTGGTGTAGCCTAAATTTATTATAACTTTTTATTTTTCTTTTGTTCGGATTAACTAAGTTTTAAAATAGTTTTAATAATATGAAAATTAGTATATTCCTTATGCTTTTAATAATTTTAACCATTATCCAGGTTTGTGATCCATATCGCTGGTTGGAAGATCCAGATTCGGAAGCAACCAAGGTATTTGTAAACGATCAAAATGCAATTACTGAACAATTTCTCAGCCAATCCGATTGTGCTGAAAAAATTAAAAATAGGTTATTTTTAAAATAAATAATAATAAATGTGTATTTTAGGCTAACGAAATTATGGGATTTTGAAAGATACGGATGTCCCATGAAATATGGACCTTATTATTATTATTTCCACAACAGCGGATTGCAAAATCAAAGGTATGTTGTGCATTTGAAATATTTCAAATTCATATTGTTATATTATTATTATTAATAGTGTCCTATATCAATTCAAAAGTTTGACTGATTTGCCCAAAACCTTTTTGGATGTGAACCAACTCGATTCTAATGGTCTCGTATCATTGATTAGTTATAAATTTTCAAATGAGGGTACCTATTTTTGTTACGGGACTAGTTTTGGAGGCTCAGATTGGTGCGAATTGAAGGTAGGATTTGTTTTTGCATTTATAAACAAAAATTGTTTATTTAGTTTAAAAAATGCGATACCGGAGAGGATTTGCCCGATGTATTGAAACGTGTAAAATTTAGCGGTATAAGTTGGACAAAAGATGAAACCGGAATGTTTTACAATATGTATTTAGAACACGAAGGTAAATCTGATGGTACCGAAACAACTTTGAATACCAATCAAAAATTCAT
This sequence comes from Cardicola forsteri, assembly GCA_025895645.1. Classification (NCBI taxonomy): domain Eukaryota; kingdom Metazoa; phylum Platyhelminthes; class Trematoda; order Strigeidida; family Aporocotylidae; genus Cardicola; species Cardicola forsteri. The sequence continues at coordinate 781,081 of JAKXYG010001066.1, read as the reverse complement.
GTATCATCGTCTTGGAACTTTACAATCAGAAGATATTTTGTGTTTGGAAAGGCCAGATGAACCAAATTGGTCTTTGTAGGTAGATTTTGGTATTTCAATTTTGGTTCACATGTAAATAAATTTATACTTTATTCTTTTTGATTGTTTGTACAACAAGAATAGACGAGGTTGTAAAGGTTAATTTGTTAGTAAAATTTATTGTTACTAGTTATTTATTTGAAGAAAAAATGTTGTTTTTTGTTATATTTTATTGCTGCAACATTTTACTTTTTATATAATATCTTTCTATTTTATTATGTTCTCAATTGTGGTACAACTGTTTTTTGAACCGACAATGTTTAATTTTAATTGTCAATGATTAATTTCTTTATCTGGTTTTCATTTTTTTGAATGTTTGACGGACAACATTTTTGAACAGATGGACACAGAGAAACCAAACGAAAGTTTGAATATGGTGAGACTGAAATTTATTTCTTTGCAATTTCAAGTCTATTGCCCTAGAAATTTTTGTTACTTTTAATGGATAGAAAATATGTATTCTTTTCGATTGGGATGCTAATGATCCTGCGGATTTGAGTAATGCTTGTAAAGTTTCAATTTCCAATGATGGTGATATTCCTGACTGTTCATCCTTTACGTGGTGCATCCTGGACTAGGTACTGAAAGGCATCGAGACAAGTAACTGCAGGGTCCGAGTGTACAGCGATATGACTGGGCTTCCGCTACAGCGGGTGGGTGCGGGCATACATCCAGGGTTCTTAAAAGGTATCTTAGATTGTACGTATACCATATGTAGCCGTTGGGCTAGGGGAAATAACTCTGCGAACAGTGGTGACGTCACAAGGATGCCGTTTGTCAGCCAATAAACTTTGTTATTCTTTTACGTTTGTTACGCTTATAAAGCCATCGAAGTCGATTGTTTATATGCCGTATAAATATGGAAAATAATGAAGAGGTAACCACGTCATTAACCAAAATGAAAAAAGAATTAATTTTGATTGATTGTGACTACCTTGAATGCTTTACGGGAAACATTGTTTTAGCAAGTGGACATTTTAGCGAAACCGAACATGGCTCCACAGTTGGTGCCGGTGGTGGGAATCGAACTTATTCCCAGCCAAATTCGAGTTGAGCGCTGTATCCGTATTTGGTAACATTTTGTTTAAATGGGCAATGAAAGTTAAACCAACAAATTTTATTTTATTCAGTAAACATTGTTTTAGTTTTACTTTTTAGATACGGACAAGTTTCTGATTGTGGGAACTACGTAATTATAACCTTACACAATGGATGTGAGCCTGAAAATCAATTATTTTATTGTGATTTAACTAAGATCAATTTTAACATAACAAGTAAGTCTGTTTTTGCAATAAGATAATTATTATAAAATCTTGAATGTTTCTACAGTGAAACCGTCAAACAATCTTAACAAGGTTATCTTAACTTGGAAAGGGGACTTGCAATTTGGCCATAAGATTGTTGTTGTTTTGTAACAGTGCTTTATCAGATAACTGTTTGAAGAGAGATTGTCAAAAGCCATCTATTTATCCATTATTTCGACTTAACTTAATACCATAGTTACGGTAAAATTGTGAATAACCAACCGCTCCAATAGTTGGTCCTGTTTATTCTTTATTCAGTTTTGATAATATTTAAGTTTGAACACTATTTTTCAATCCAGAATCAGTCGTTTTTACTATTGCATCACGTCTTGTGATCGACTATGTGTACACAAAGAAATAGGATTATGTGTTTGGGATGGTTCTGTGGTTGAGCGATGGACTTGAACTTACGTGGGTTTGGGTGCTACCACCGGCACTGAATGTGGGCGTTGCTCTACTGTCGACTTGTTGAAAAATGCTTCTCATAAATTATATTCAAGCAATAATAATAGTAATTAAAAAATGTTTTGTAATAATTAAATATGCTAGTCTATTCATGTAATGATAAGGTAACTACGTCACCAACCATATTGAATGAGTGAAATTTATGTACTCTTTACATAGTTGTTTATTTTTACACAAATCCGAAGTATGTTGTGCTAAAAATTTTATTTTGTTTTCATCATTTTCAAATTAGAAAAATTAGATCTTGTACCAATCGTCGATCACTTTGAAGCGACGTTTGATTATGTAACTAACGAAGGTAGTTGTTTCGTGTTTTTGACCAATTTGGATGCACCGATGTACAAACTCATTCAAATTGACTTCGATCGACCAGAGCGTGTGAGGTTTTTTATTTAACAGATTGTGTTATGTATAGTTGACTTACATGGTCTTAATTTTCAATGATAATATTCTTCGTTCCATACCTCCATGGAGTGCATTTTGGATTTGGATTAACGCAGATGAGGAATCAAGTGCGCAGCGGTATAACTAGGCTTTTTATCTGGCGGCAAGTACTTAAAAGTCATCTTAAGGTATACGTATACCCAATATGCTAAGGGAGATAATTTTAACAAAAACAGGCACTTTTATTAATTTTTGCAGTACCGTTACAATGTTGCCGTCTATTTACCAAAATACCTTATTACTTTCCTACATTTGCATGTACAAGGTTTTTTGTACATAAAATATGGGAGATAATTGTTTAAACATTGGTTGCTCTAAAGAGCACATGACAAGAAAATTGTTCCATGCAACAGTTAATTTAAATTTTTGACAGTGAAGATCAACGGTTGCGTTTTTATTTGGATTTTGTAAAATCTTGTTACTCGAACCACTTCTTTACTGTAGTTTTATGAAATGGTGTCCTCTTATTGTATTCTATATCTATATTTTTTAAACGACTAGGTTGCTAACTTTTCTCCTTAACTCTCCTTCTTTTTCAACAACATTTGGGACCGGTTACAGTCGATTTATTACACTTTAGCCAAAAAAACATTTTGCCAAAGAAATAAGAGTAAAGTGATTTTCAAAGACTCAATTTAGTGCATGTGGAACTCATCTAAAATTGTGCAGAGTAGAGTACAACAACATGATTAAAAGTCAATTTTGTTTGAATAAGTGAACTATTTTTATTGATTTTTTTCTGTCACGGCATTGGTGCTTCTGGGGTCAGTCTAATTGGAAAGATTTGGTACCGGAGAATCCAAACGAGTTATTGGAAAGTGCCGATTGTGTTAATCACGACAAATTGATATTGTGCTATTTGAAGGATGTCAAGGTGAGTTTGAATTTATTATATATGTGTGCAGTTTGGGATATTATGTGCAATGAAAATTTAACAAGTACACGACGTTGTATAATGATCGAATCCAATAGCGATACTTAGTCTTCAGTTATTTGCTCAGGTAGTAACAGAAAACAAACATGCTATGATCAGCGTTTAATCAATCACGTTAAATATTATCTATTGAATATAAATATACAAACTGCGGTATTTAAACCAACAAATGAATGCAAATGACAAAAATGTGATATTCGTTTATTCAATGGAAAAATCAATAATTATAATAATTAGTAATGACTGACTAAGTGGTTATGACCGGAAAATATTGAAATTAGTTTGTTAAATTGTTCGTAGTAAATTTTCATAATTTGAACTTGTTACAGATATACGGATTTTTATGCAAAGTGATATATATTTGCTTGCTCCACGTTTTAAGTTAAAATTGGTAATCTCTAGTAGGATAATTCAGATATATTTATTTTTATATCAAAGTTTCTGGTTGTTTTTTAATATAAATAAAACATTAAAACTAATTTAGTGACAAGTCGATAGTTGACGAGGGTGTTTACAATTTTTATTTATGTATTTATTTCGGTTAGTGACGTGACGGCATATTAAACGACCGGTAGCTTGATAAGCGTGACAAACGTAGGAAAATAACGAAGTTTTTTGGTTAATAGACGGTATTCATATGATGGCGCCACTATTCGCAAATATTGACGAAAGCGCCTGATTTTTTGTCAGGGTTATCTCCCTTTGCCCAACGGATGCATATGATTTACTATAACCTCAAGATACCTTCTTAAATATTCTGGGTGTACTCACCCACCGAAGCGGAAGCCAAGTTATACTGCTGTGCACTCGGTCTCTGCTGTGTTAGTCTAGATGCTTAGGAGCATCTAGTCTAGAATGCACTACACATAGGTGACAGCCAGGAATATTACCGTTATTGGAAATTGGGATTTTATACGCATTACTCGAATCTTTAGGATAATTAGCATTCCATAAATTTAACAGAGAATATGTAAAGTATTAGACAATTCAATCTAGAATTGAATTGTAAGAATTTACTACTATTCTTCAACGTTTTAACTGACAAGATCGATGTTGTGACAATCACTAAAAGGATATTGTGGGAAACGAAAACAGTTAGAGTACTGTTATATATGTTGTATAAACTAATGAAAGGGTGCTTGTTTTGTTTTACATCTTGATGCTTTATTTTAGTATTAAAAAAAATATTTTATTGTTTATTTATGGCTAAATGTTACAGTATGTTCCCTATTTTACATTTTAGAATATTTTGTATGTTCATAGTTTGTATTCCGGTGAAAAGTTGACCAATATTGACATTCCTGTCGGGTCTGTACTAACCATTACTGGTCGTAAACGAGATAATGAAGTAAGTGTTTATTAAATTAGTATTTTTTGTGCAGCTGATTTTATGTACTATATTTCAATTGATATTATATATATATATATATATATATGCCACTAACGTACATGTTACTTTTAATGATTAGGCATTTATACAGTTCACTTCATTCCTCACGCCTGGACAAATATTTCGTTATGACATTGCGTGTGCACCACCTAAAATCGAGGTAATTATATTAAATGCTGAATATTATTTTGTTAGGAATTTAACAGTGTTGATTTTTCATTGTTTTTGATCTATACATTTCAGTCATTTTTGTAAAAATCTTTATTTTGCCTACCTTTTGACAGTTTTTTTAATTGCGTTTTATACAAAGAATAAAATCAACAAACTGTGAACACCACCACCACCAACTGTTGTCTTTTATATTGATGCAAAAATGTTCAAATGAACGTTTTTGACCGCGGATGTGATTTATTGTTAATTGTTATTAGTTTATGAACAGTTATCATAATTGCAATCCACATAGTATGCGTACATTTAAACCGCCACAAGGGCAGTGCTTAGGTTCAAACATCAAAGCTTTTCGACTAGATTTATTTAAAAGATGCCGATGTGGTCTAGCAGTACAGTGCTCGACTTGGACCTGGGTGGGCATGGGTTCGAATCGCACCACCGGTCTACGTTCGGATTGACTAAATTGTCCATTGCTAAAAGATGTTTTCCATAAAACATTCAAAGTAGTAAACATAAAATAAAATAAATAAGTATATTGTGAAAATCAATATTTTGATTAATCTTATGTTTTTATTCGTTTAGCTTATTCGCGAAACCAAACTTACAGATTGTGATACGTCGAACTTTGAAGTTAGGCAAATTTTTTATAAAAGCAAAGACGGTACCAAAGTTCCCCTATATATTATCTGTCCTAAAGTACGTTGTTATATTTTGTTTTTTGTTTGCATGTGCCAGATTAGCCGCGTTGGTTAATGCACCAAACGACTGCGTGGGACCCTCAGTATAAGTTTGGCAGGGTTAGGGTTAGGACGATATCGATTTACGATCGATACGTGACTTATCCAACGGACTAGATAACAAACCCAGTGCTACTATATATATATATATATATATATATATGCGTAATTTGGAATATCTTATACTGGTCTAAACCTTGCGTCGTGTTCTTGTTTTGATCCCTGGCACTAGTGGGATTTAGCAAATCGAAGTATTCAGATAATAAGTAACTCACTTGAACGCCAATCCGCCCAACACCCAGGCATAACAATATATATATATATATATATATACATATATATATATATACACATATAGCTTGTAACTAAGGCGAATGTACGAAATGAATTCATCTCATAGTTTACGTCCTCTAACATCTTTATTTGGAAACATTTTTTAAAATATTTAATATCCAAGTGAGTTTGCACAGCGTAATTAATTGCTTTCTTGTCTTGCAGAATTTCAAATGCGATGGATCGACTCCTTGTCGATTGTATGGATATGGCGGATTTAACATTTCCGTCACTCCGTCCTTTATCATTGGACCGCTTTTATTTATTCGTCATTTTGGTGGTATTTGTGCTGTGGCGAATATTCGTGGTGGTGGGTAGGTGTGTTTAATCAAGTGACAGTAGTAGTTTGATTATGAATTGCACGCTGCTTTTAATCAAGGTAATAGCAACTGTTCAAGCTTTACTACATTAAAATTAAAATCAGACGTCTATGTACACATTTGTTCACGACGCTCTAATAAATTTGTGTGGATCAATGGATATATATATAATAAAATATTTTTCACAGCATAGTTTTTCATACTTTTAAATACGTTGGGGCATCCTACTGCAACTAAAACTGGGGGAAAAATGTTTATAATTTTAAGATATCAGTTTACCAACCCTCCTTCCTCAACTGGACATGGGACCGGCTACAATAGAAATTTGAACTTTTGCATTAATTATAGGTCAAATAAAAAATATTGATAAAAGTTTAGATTTTTAAATACTTAAAGGTATAGTCATCGCATAAGGGTAGCATGTTTTTTACAGAAAATTAAAATAAATCTTTTGCAAATAATAACTTTATAATGTGTAGAAATATTTCCTTGTTTTAGAAATAGAAATTGATGTATTCCAAGATTAAAACAAATTTGAAAATCTCGTAATATTTGTTACCTGTAATTCAATCAAAGTATCTAAACAAATAATAGTTTGCTGTATAAGAAAACCACTTTTTGATGCTTTCCATTATTTTTGCATATTATTTAGCGTGGGATATTTTTTAAAATACTTTATAATGATTGTATCAATTTAGTTCAATTCCAGTCTTTCCCCAAAGTATATCAGGAAATAAGTAAACATTTTCAATTTGCTTACTTTTTGTTGTTTTTTATATCACGAAACACAGTGTATATTGATCCTGTTTATGAGTATTGGTGCACGTTTACTTACAGCTACTTGAGTCCTCTTTTGTTAACATAGATTTGGGTTTTATTGGGGGAACGTTGAGTTATTGTAATTTGCAAAAGGCACTCAACATTTTGTTCATTGTTATTAATCCGTCTTTTCCGGATTGATTTTGCAGAGAATATGGAAAATCTTGGTATCTCGCCGGTCGCCGTTTAAACAAGCAAAATACGTTTGACGATTTTCACGCGGCTGCTGAATATTTAATCGACAATAAATATACGTGTAGTAAAAAGTAAATTGATTGGACGTTATTTTTGATATTGATGTATAATGTTTGTTTGTTGACAACTAATTACACGATGAGTGTCACATAATTGTTGAACTAATTTTTCCATTAGACTGTACATTGAAGGCGGCAGCAATGGTGGTCTTTTGGTTTGTGCTTGTTCGAATCAGAGACCCGATTTGTACGGAGCGTCTATAGCCCACGTGCCCGTGTGCGATTTGGTGCGCTTTTACAAATTCACGATTGGACATGCTTGGACGAGCGATTATGGCAATCCTGAATGCGAAGAAGATTTTCGTTATTTGATGCGGTTTGTTTGAATTTGTGTTTCTTCTTGAATGCATTGGGTTTATTTTTGTTTTGAAATGATGCTGTTTGGTGATTGGATTTTTGTTTACAAGGATTGTAAACAATTTGCATTTGGTTTGTGTAATAATTTGATTTTTTTAAAAGAAGCAAACATGTGTTATAGTTTTTACTGTTCCTTTTTAAGTTTTATATCCAAATAGGAATCTTGTCAAAATATTACATCGATGTTAGCACACTCACTTTTAGTCGTGTTACTGTTAGGTTTGATAATATATTGAAATATTTGGCTTTATTTATTTAATGGAGCATTATTTTTCACAATATATAATGTATTGACGTTTCTTCTATGTTTACTATTACAGTTTTATTATTACTAATTATTAAGACACAAACCAGAAACGGTAAAAAATATATTAACAAACAAATTTGCGTATAAACAAATCAATTTTATTGTCGTAATTTGTTTATATTTTTAATCATTTTAAGTGTTTAATTAATTTTTAATACATTCAGGATTATATATTAATAAAATGTGATATCATTACTTAGGTTCATCTGTTCTAAACTTAATTTATATTTTTGAGTTATTTGTGATGTCAAAAGTTGTTTACTACTGAAAAGTATTTTCCGGAAAGCAGTAACAATCAAATTAAAATGAATACAAAATAAAAACAATCAAAGACGTAAACTATGAAATGAATTTGCATCTCAAAGCAATTATTTTATCCAATAATTGGATAACCGACTTAGGGAGTCTTCATTTTAACAATTTTAAACATTTAAAGCAAGTACTGGATAAAATAATTACTTTGAGATGCAAATTTTTCTCACAGTTTATGTATTGTATTATTTTTATTTGGGATTATAAAGGGAACCAAATGCTCTAAAATGAATATATTTTTCGTGTTCATTTCTATTTTAGCTATTCACCACTTCACACAATTAAAGTATCTTCCGATCCAAACGTGCAGTATCCCTCGATGCTCATTTTGACTGCAGATCATGATGATCGAGTTGTGCCGCTACATTCATTTAAATTTGTTGCAACGTTGCAGAAAATATGGATCCAAGATAACAAATGGAACCGCCAAACGAATCCGATTATGGCAAGATTTGAAAAGAAAGCAGGTCATGGCATGGGCAAACCGACCACTAAAAAAGTACATACATTTTGCAAAAAAATTATTCTACATTATATTTATTAATATTTTTGATAGATGATTGGTTTTGCCACAGTTTTAATAACATTGGTGTATGGAGAAAAAGATGGTTCAAGTTAGGGAATTATAAAAGGACGATTTACCATGGCTAATTTTTAATTGTTAAGTGATTTAAACACGTTTTGTACTTATTAATTATTATGTTAAGAAAACATTACTTTTAAAGTTTTACTTATGATTAGTGGTAAAACTAATTTTGACTAACTTTCTGATGACAATGTGACCAAAACATTAGTTTATTATATACTTATATCTGCGTTTAAGATAGACTTTTATTTATTGTTTGCTGAAAATATTACATTATACATTTTTATATAACGATATAATGGAAATAATTTTGATTTTAACTGCTAGTTGTTTGCGATGATATTTAAAATGTGGTCAGTGAAAAGTTTTACATTTTTCTGCTCATATTTTTGAAAATATATTATATTGACTTAATTGCAATTATTTTTGTATTACAGATTGATGAATTGACGGATGTATTTTCTTTTCTTCAACTTACTTTGGGATTAAAATGGATAGAATGATTAAACGTTATGCAAATTTTTTGTTCGAATTAATTAGTACATTGTTGTTTTGTAAAATGCTTGTATTTTTTTAATAATTCAAAAAAAACCGAAAAGAATAATTTTTGAGTTAGATTGTCATATATGATGGTATGCACGTTTAAAAAAATTTAAAACAAAGTTAGTTAAAGTTTTATTAAATTGTACCAAGCTGATTAGGTTGCTTATGAACAACATCCTCCACAAGCTCCTAAACAATACGTAAAATAAGAGCTTCTATCTAAAAGACAATTGGGTTGCTTTACTTTCTGGATCTCAGGCCTGTAATTTGTTCCGCTGCTATTTCTAATTCACAACCTCCCTACACTATTAGACCATTTCTCCCAAACGAGTAGGTGGTCGTTAAAATGTTATCAAATGTCTACTTCATGCAAGTTTTGCTGGAATTCATCTTAAAATCATTTGAGAATGTATAGATAGATATTTTAGCTTCGTGTTTGTATCCTCCATAGATTCTGGAAAGTGTTGATCATTGGACCTATCCACAAAGCAGGCAGTAGGTATAAACTCTAGGGTTTTAAATTGATATATATATTCATCCACTCCTATTAAATTTATGGAGAGGTTAATTACAGCATACCTAATATATATTTTTCATTTTAATGTTGTAAATCCTGCACAACATGGATTTATGTAACAGATCCTGCCTTATCAATCTGAAAATCTACACAAATAATAATACCAACATTCTTGACTACAGTTCTATTGATATTATTTACTTTAATTTTGCGGAGATATTTCGACAAAGTTCCTCTTAAAATACTTCTAGTCTAGTTCAAACTATTAGGTATTAAAGGCTCGATCTTAACTTGGGTAAGTGACTTCTTTTCTAATCGTTCCTTCAGGGTTTGAATAAATTAAAACTTCTCCCCTCTTGTCATATTTTGTTTACGGTCCTTCAAAAATCTGTATTAGGAGTCCTGCTATTTATCCCATTCATTATTAATTGTTCACTCTACCATCCTGCTATATACTGACAAGGATCCAATCCCAAACGTTTGTGGAAAGATATAACTAATATACATAAATAGTCACTAAAGAACCCTTTTCTTTTAAACCTCTCCAAGTGTGAGCACATTTTTCTTGAAAAATCTTTAAGAAATATTTTTAGTTTGTCTCTTCTCTATCACCCGCTTTTTGAATTAGTTAGCTTAATAGTGTACTTAGGTATTACATTTAACTTGTTACTTAATTTTACGGGGTACCATACTAAAGCTATTTAAACTTACTATAAGCTGATTAAATTTCTTTAAAAAAAACCTAGGTAACATTCCACCAGTTACATGCGTTTGGTCTATATGTTATATACAACCACATTTAGAATATTGTGCTAAAGTTACCGCTCCGATTTTAAAAGTTAATATCCATAGATTATATAAGATTCACTGGGTTTTTACTAAAATGTTCAATGTCATTTGTAATTTACTATACCAACAAAGAGTAGTATCCCTAAAACTTTTTACCTTAAGTAACAAGCGGCTCCAAGGTAATTTTTCTGGTGTGATTATCTATGATAGGTTCCTCATGTGACCTGTAGTTTTATAAATGTTGCACTGGTTTCTCAATATTTAGTTATGCATTTTATGTTTAATCAGAAAAAGATGTTATCTGTAGAAAATGCCTACATAAGGAATGTAGACATAATAGAGAAACCGAAGTTTTAGCTATAAAGAATGAAATAGATAACACGTATAATTTCCTAAAAGTCAACGTATGTACTCTGAGAGTCTAAAGACATTTAAGCTTTTTCTCTTAAACCGTAAGCGACTTCAAGGCAATTTAATTCTAATGTATCACTTGTTTAAAACTTTTTTATGTTGACAACAGTAACCTTAAGGAAAATTGTTGTAAAATTTATAAGCCAAAAGCACTAACAAAAGTTAAGCAGCATCATTTCATAAACAAAACTATTATTCCAAATAAAAATATGAGAAGACGTAAACTGTGAGATGAATTCTTTTCGTATATTCTCATCAGTCACAAACATGTAGCATTGTAGTATATATAAACAAAAAAGTAAAACCTGCTTTGTGTGCACAAAAACAGTTCGTCACTACATTGAACTTAGCTTGGTCGTAAAAATTGTGTATGTATGTTTGTGAGTTGTACTAATGTAAATGTTATCTGTACCCCCTTTTTTGTATATATATATATATATATATATATATATATATATTAAAATGTTATATGTTTGTGACTAACGAGAATATACGAAATGAATTCATCTCACAGTTTACGTCTTCTCATATTTTTATTTGGAATTATAAAGGGAACCCAATGATTAAAAACTATTTTTGCCTGAAACGAGCTTCCTGGTTACATAGTTAATTCTGAAACAATCGTCGCGTTAAAATAACTATAATTACCAATACCTACCTACTTTTATCAAATCCCTTTCTTTCCCTTTCTTTACCTAAAACTCTTTTACACGCTTTATTTATTCCAATTTTTAACTTTTAGATACATTAAGAATTAAGGATTAAAAAGATTAACTCTAAAACATCTTGTGTACTTGCCTGATTATCTTTTTGTTTTTAAAAATTATTGCTGTTATGGCATTGTAACACAAAACTTGGTTTATTATTATTTTTGCATATTTGTTATTTTTGCTCTCTTTTTTTTGAGATGATCTAAGAACAGAGTACTAAAAAACGCTTACTTAATTTGTACACAATTTTGAATCCTGATATTCAGTATACAGATAATATACTAATATATACTAATATTAATAATTTAATTTACTGTAATTATATAAAATAAAAAATACATTATTATTATTATTAAATTTCATTAAAAATAATTAATAAAAAATGTAAAGTAAATTTTTAAATAAATACATTTTAATTTATTTAACTACTTGAATCATTAACTTTGAGGTTGTACCATATTTAAATCTGTAACGTGAACACGCGGGGTAAGGTTATTTTTAAGTTTTAAAAAATTTTATCATCTATTTTATTATTTATCCAGTTTATCATTTTATTTTTTAAATACATTAAGAATTTTAATAGTATTTATATTTACTTTACTGATAATTTAGTGGATTATGTTTACATAAATTTGTTTTTTCTCAATAAACATAAAAAAGATTTTGTTACACGTGTAGTACATAATATATCACTTTAATTGTTTCTTTTAGAAATGCAAGATTTTCATTCTTTATTTAATCAGGTTTCCGAATTAGCTTCTGAAAGTTTGAAAAGAGACCTAAAACCTTTTAGGAGTATTAATACAATTGCAGTACGTGGTGGTTACAAACCTGATGATTTAAGTGAGATTGGATATCCAGTTGTGGCACCAATAACATTATCTACAACGTTTAAACAATTTTCTCCTGGAGTTGCTAAAGTAATTATTTTTAAAAACAATTAATACGTATGTAAAGTATGATTATTCTAGAGGTGGAAATTTTTCAAGAGAATGTTTGGAAAAGTGCATAGCTGAATTGGAGGATGGTGATAGCTGTTGTGTATACAGTAGTGGTTTAGCTGCATTGTCTTCGTTAATACAGTTGTTAAAACATGGTGATCATTTATTGGCTTTTGATGATTTGTATGGTGGTATGTTTTTTTAATAAAATTGTATTGAGGTTATTTATATTTATATAATTTGAAATTTAAAAATTTGTTTATTTAGGTTAATTACATTATTAATTTTTTAAATTTAATTTATTGATTTTGTTTTTTTACTAGTTAAATTATTTTTTAGCTTATAATATTTTGTTTGGTGACGTGATTATCTTTTCATTATTTTCTGTATTTATACGATATATATATCGATCGACTTTAATGGCATGATAATCGTAAAAAACGTAGAATATTGAAGTTTTTTGGCTGGTAGACAAGATCCTAGTGACGCCACTTTTATCAAAGATTGACAAGGCCGTTGAGTTTTTTGTCAGGGTTATGTCCCTTAGCTGAACGGCTAAATATGGATTGGATATTATTTAAGTATTCTGGAAGTATGCTTGAGCCAACCCATGGAAGGGAAGTTTAATTATACCGCTGCTTACTCGGGCCTTGCTGTTATTAATCTAGATGTATATTACACAGTCCTGGATGCACCACGTGGAGGATGAACACTTAGGAATATTACTATCATTGGAAATTGTGACTACATACATTACTCAAATTCTCTGACTGAGAATCGCCTGTATATGTTTAGATAACCTAACAATAACGGTTGAGTTCTGTGGTTATGCATACTTTAACCAAAATAAAAGTAATTGTATGTTCTTTGTTCTGATATGAAGAGATTTATGAATACAAATTTAACTTACAGATGAACAAAGTTTTTTGGCTATAAGACTTTATTTTTTTGATGATATGTGTTAACAAGAATTGACAAAGAAAGTTTCTTTTTGAGCTGAGGGTGTTGACGCTGGTTGATGGATTTATAGGAATTATTAAAGGAGGATTTTTACATTTCTGTGAATTTGAAACATGCTTGTTGTTACGGGTTTACCTAATCTCCTTAACTTTGGAGTTTTCTCAGTTGCACAATAGAGATTAGCTTCTCTTGGGAGTCAGTAGCTGTTGTAATTTGTTAATTGTTTATAATTGAGTTTTTATTTTGGAAACGATGGCAAATCCGTTGGACTGATATATCTCTGCACACCCCTGAAAAACATGAATACTGAAGGAGGATGTTATGAGATATTGGCACTAATAAGGAAGTGACGTTTGCACCAACTTTAAATGTTTTAGAAGTTTTGTTGAAGTGTTATAAAATTTACAGAATATAAAAACTTGATCTGATTTTATTAGGGTAAATATACTTGGTTTATCCGGTTATATGTGGTTTACATATACATTTAGATATATTCTAAGCATGCTTTATTGACTTGTTAGAAAATATTATTCAAAAAAAATTTTTTTTTTGGATATTGTTAAATATGTAGACAATTGATGGTTTTTAATGTTTAGACGCGAGTGTCTTTCAGAATTCTATATTTTACTATTCTGTATTATTGTTTTAATTTTTAGGCAGTGGACGATTTATACGAAATTTTGCATCCAATGCTGGAATATCTCACACAATGGTTGACATGCGTGATTTAGACAAATTTAAATCTGCTTTGCAACCTACTACTCGAATGGTTTTAGTTGAAACACCATCTAATCCTCTGATGCGTTTGGTTGACATTGAACTTGTTTCTAGAATAGCGCATGAATTTCACAAAAATATTATTGTAGTTGTGGATAATACTTTTATGAGTTCATATTTTCAAGTACGTATATTTGTTTATTATTTATATGTATTTCATGTTTTCATTCTGACTTATCATGTAACAAATTAGGGTTGATCAGAAGTTTGTTCGTTTTTATATTTATTAAATATTTATTTTGATTCTTTGTTGGTGACATAATCATCTCCTTATTATTTCTATACTTGCACAGTATATTATATATTCTCTGAAGGTCTGATAAGCACAACAAATGTAGAAGCATAACGAAGTTTGTGACGGTACCATTGTTTACAAAGATTAACGAGACCACCTGGTTTTTTGTCAGGGCTATCTCTTTTAACTCAACAGCTACATATGATATAAGTTGATGATAGAGCCACAGTATTTTTAATGAATCTTAACCAATACGTATACTATATGTAGCTGTTGGGCTAAGGAAGATAACTCGTCAAAATTCAATTGCCTTATTCATTTTTGTGAATAGTGCCTCTGCTACACGCATGCCGTTTGTTAATTAATGGAGTTGATTACTTTTCTGTGTTTTCGTATATAAAATATGGGGGGTAATCATTTGCGACATTCTGAAAATAATAAAGAGTTTACTATATAACCAACTAATTATGCTGTGGTTATTATGATTCAGTACAATAATATAATTGTTTATAATAGCACACGTTTAGAGGTTGTTTATGGTTGCTTAATAATAAAATAGTAAACAACTTTAAAACACTGCGATTGTAGTTTTATAATAAAGGAACTTTATTCTACTTAAACATTAATTTATTATGTTAATGTGTTTATCTGTGTGCAATAGGATATAATATTTATGATAACATAAATAGTCGTTTTCGTTTTATATTATAGCCATAATTATTTCATTATGTTATGTTCATAAATTTTAAAATTAGATAGCTTAAAGTTTTAAGAATCGATTTTTTCGTGTTTGTGAACGGGTTTTTAGCAAAATGAATGCAGTATAATTGATTAGCTCTTGTAAAATTGTTTAGTTATATTAAGTACACACACTTTTTACCGAAACATTTTTTAAACACTATTTTCGAAGTATTAATAAAAAAATAAACAAAAATTACCATTTGCAAAAAGTTAAAAAGCAAACGATTTTAACATTCATGTTGTTATTGATATTAGCAATTTTTTAAAATATTTTTTCTATAAAGTGACAAATGATTTTGTTACATTTGTTTTGCTTTTAGAGACCACTTGATTTTGGAGCAGATGTTGTTTTGCATTCTCTTACTAAGTATATGAATGGTAAGGTTGTATTAAATTTTATTTTCTCTAATCTTACAATATTTTTTATCTCAAAATTGATTTAAAGTTAAACTTTTTGAGTTTAATATATTGTTTTTGTTGTAGATTTCCGATGTTTTGTAAATTCTTTTTAACTGACTGACGTTTCTAAAATAATGTATTATGCATTATTATTTATTTCAAAACCATTTTGTTTTGAAGAGCATGGAACAACAAGACTGTTCCTTATGATAGAACAATTAACCTTGGTTTTGAGGATTGTCCATATCGAAGATTGAAATTTTATTCGGATTTTACTGAACCCCGTCATTGGAGTCAAGCTTTTAATTTTTTGCTGTAGTTTACTGAAACTGTGTCCTCTTGTTGTTTCTTTAGCAACAATTTTTATAAAGGTCAGGCTGCTAATCTTGTGCTCAAACCCTCCTTTAACTACACCTGGTACCGCCTACAGTGTAGTTACTTTTACTTAGTAACGTTGAGACATTACCAATTCAAGATAGAATATTTAAACCAGCGCTCAAATGTTTTACAAATTATTTTTTACATATTGAAAGTAATTGGATGTGTTTAGCAGTAGTTTTACAACAGTGCTGATTACCAGATAGGTTGAACAAGTTGTTTTTACGATCTACACAATATAGTGAATCACAGAGTATATTTTTTTCTGCTTTTTAAACATTGTTTCTAGTTTAAAGATTTTAATGGAACTTTATATATAGTTAGTATAGTTTGGAGTGATAAGGAGATGGAGTTAATACATGTTTACCTATAGCTGGTTCGTTGATTGTGTAGACTTAATTTTGAAAGTTCCAGTTTTCAAATTGATATATCAAAAGTTCCATGTTTTCTTCATTCTTCCTTTTCATTCATTTATTTGATTGGTGACGTAGTCCTCTCTTCATTATTTCTATGTTTGATCGACTTTGATAGCTTGATGAGCGTATCAAATGTAGAACAATAACCAAGTTTCTTTGCTGATGGAAGGCATCCTTGTGACGGTGCTACTGTTGTGCGAAGTTTGAAGAGGTCACCTGATTTTCTCATCTTAGTCCAACGGCTGATTACGGTGTATCCATGCTTTACAATACCTTTTAAATAGTCTGGCTGTATGTTTGCACTCACCCGCCGAAGAAAAGCCAAGTTATAATGCTGTGCACTCAGTTTCCACTGTGTTAGTCTAGGTGGTTGGATGCACTAGTCTAGGATTGGTTATGTGGAGGAACAGTCAGGGATTTCACCATCGTTGGAAATCGACACTTTATAAGCATTAGTCAAATTCTCGTGGATCATTAGCATCCTCTTGGATTTGAACATTCTAACGACAGGTAACGTAATAGACATCATGTTGATGCTTATGGCTTATTTGTGCAATTCACTGTATATATCCTTATTAAAGTATTTCAACAATTTACAATGCTATTTGAAATGTTTTATTCAGGTCATTCTGACGTTGTAATGGGAGCTTTGGTAACAAAAGGTAATCCAGAATTACACAAAAAACTTATTTTCAATCAATATGCTGGCGGCGCAGTTCCTTCACCGTTCGATTGTATCATGTGTTTGCGTGGACTACGTACTTTACCGGTACGAATGGAAACACACATGCGTAATGGATTGATTGTTGCCATGATGCTTGAAAGCCATCGACTAGTTGAAAAAGTTGTTCATCCAGGTAATTAAAAAAATTGCAATTAGAAAATGATCAAAGACGAAGAACTTTTGATTTATCGTTGGCGATAATACTGAATATCGTATTATTTTTTAAGTGAAATGTTTTGTTTTTATTTACTTGAAAATGTACTGAAGTTTTACATTTTGTTAACATCACATAAAATAAATGTGATTTAAAAAGTTTAATATTTCAATTTTCTGTTATAAAAATTGTACCGTAGCTATTTATAGATCCACGTTTTACTTATTGCAAGATAAAATCCCAATCTAACTAGAAAGATTACTATCGCCTTTCTAATTTTAGATCATATGCTCCATTAGTGATTCAGTTGGTTGTATATCTCAGTTAAGGTACCTAATTGGAAAGTCTTGTTGAAAGTATTATTGATTTGTTTTTATCTATTTGAAGGTTTGAACTCTCATTCTCAACGTGATATAGTAACAAAGCAAATGCACGGTTATAGCGGTATGGTTACATTCTATTTGCGATGCTCAGCTGAACAAACAAAGAAATTCATTGAAAGTTTACAGGTTTGATTACATTTTTGTATTGCTTCTTGTAAATTATATCAGTTTATATTATTTTTTTGTTGAACGCCTGTGAAATATTTGAATTAACTTAAAATTTATTACTGCATTTATGCTTTGGTGCATCAAATACATTATGCATCATCAACATTAAAAATAACACTGTTTACATTATTCAGCGCTAGTGATCCTGAATATTTGAGTAATGTTTATACAGTTTCAATTTACAACGATAGTAACAATTCAGATTCTTGAATTTCATATGGTACATCCGGAACTCTGACTAGCACAGATCAGGGATGAAGTGCGTTTATGTATAACTAGTCTGTTGCTTTGGAAGATGCATGGAAGCACATATAAAAGGTACTTAGAAGGTATCTTTAGATATATGTATACCATATATATATAGCCATTAGTTTGAAATCAACCCTATCAAACATTGCGGCTACGTTTTTGTGGTGTTATTACAAGGATGCCGTTTATTATCCAAGCAACCTTGTTACTTGCCTATTGCACATATGAAACTGTAGAAAATAGTCTTTTGATATATTCTACGAATATAGAAATAATCTGGAAGTGACCACGTCATCAAGCAGACATGATTATTTGTTCATTTAGGTAATATTTTGTTTTAGTATTAGATTGAAATAGAAATAATTATCAGCTTTTGAATAGTGTGGCAGTAAGAATATTATTTTTATCAAGTTTTTATTGTTTGATTATTTGAAGAAAAGCATTTTTCAGTAAGTGGATATTTAGCAAAGTCAAACTACCCATATTTAGCGCTACTGGTGGGACTCAAATTCATGTCCACAGACTTTCGAGTTTAGGGCTTTACCACTTCGACATTTTCGCTTCCCTTTGATTTGTTCTCTTTTTGGATTTCCTTTGTGTTAATGCTGAAGACATAATAATCAAAGTGCTTTTACAAAAGAAACAATAATAGGAAGCCATTCTAGTAAACTATGATAAGGAAGTGAAAAGTTGATTTTGATGACAGGGTTAAGTGAATAACTACAGAAAGGTCAACCTTTAATGTACAGGATGTTCATTGTTAAAAATTAAAAGTACAATTACATGAAACCTTATGCTTTTCACAATGAATAGGTTTTGTAATTAATAATTATATTTGTTATGTATGATGTGTATATCTATTGTATATTTGTATACAATCTGAAATTTATGTTTCCACTTTAATGATTAACATGTGCACTTTATTTTTCAAAATTTACAATATATTTTATTTTTAACTACATAATTTAATGATTGAACAATGTACTTAGTATTGGAGCAAACAATTCCATGTTTTCACAGTATTGTACGTTTATTATATGTAACAATTTTTATTAATTTAATTTTAGTTTTTTGTGTTGGCTGAAAGTTTGGGAGGTTACGAAAGTTTGATTGAAATTCCGTATGTTTTTTTATATAATATGTATTAATTTCATTTAGGTTTTTTAATAAATGATAAGAATGTATTTTATTTAGTAAGAATTTTATATGCGTTATTTGAGTTATAATGTATGCTTAAAATTAAGAAAAAGCATGTTTTTGAACGGCTGCACTGCGTTTCGACAACACTGGAGTTAATCTTTTACTAACGTTTTGTTTCAAAATTGTTTACACTGTCATATAATTCATTCAAGAAATTAAGTTTAAAAAGAAATACATTTTTATTTTTAAAACCATATTCTAACCAACTCCGCCTAGTTTGGATTAGAAATGATTCAATCTAGCCAGTCCCAAACCTGGATAAAGGAGGAGGGTTTGAGCCAAGGTTAGCAACTGGCCTTTGTAAAAATTTATACTGCTGCGGAAACAATGAAAGATGACACCATTCCGGCAAACAACAACGTTTCTGGATGGCAAAGTTACCAGATGACAAGGTTGAGTGAAAGCCGAAAAAAAGCGCAATCTTCGATTTGCAGAATATTTAATGCCAACGAGACTTTGTTATTGTTGTTGTTGTTTTTCTGTAATTGTTGTCTTATTGCCCCATGCTTATTCTTAAAGCAAAAGGGGTTTTGTATAATATATAATATAACATAATTCTAACCATACTTAAACTCAAATCTTCAGGATTATTAGCATTCCAGGTGATTTTGGAACTTTCTAAAAACCGGGTAATTATCCGAATGAGCGTTTTTGTCATTATTAAACTCCCGGTTTTTACAAGATATATTATTGACTTATGGTTTCTTATTACTAAAAGAATACATATAAATAACTGTATCATATTGTTTAAGTGTAATTGTTAAACAATTGCGTTGATAGTTACTATATATTACCCATTTTTTAAACTTTGATATGCTTGCTTAAAATGTGCCAAATGTTCCATAACAAATGCTTATAAAACATGCTACTCAAATCCAAAAGAAAGGTAAACGTATTGGAAAAATAGAATTGAGTGTCTTGTTACCCATTAAAGTAATTATTTGTTGCATTATCAATGTCCAATATCAAAAACCTAAATTTTGATAATTCTCCTTTCAACGAATCTGTCACAATTCACAAACATTATTAACTCCCTTTTTAACATATATTGTCCAGACAGATAACTGAGACATATATTATCAATCGGTGAAACATTATGAAGCATCTACTCAGCTTTGATGTTTATAAATGAGTATCTAGTTGTAAAGTAAATGCATTATTTGGACTTGATGGAACTGAAACCATTACTAAACATTAGCAACAATCTATTCCAATTTCATTGTAAAAATAATCTTTTTTAGTGTAGACGATTTAATTTATTGAATTACTAGACATGAGAATATACTACAATTTACATCTTTTAATTATGATTCCGCTTTTAATAGCAATCAAAAGCACCCGAATATGCAGTAGATTAGCAACAAGACTGTTACACTTTGGTGCTAGGTGGATTAACGTTACCGTGAGCTACTTATTATGCTGAAAAATCCGACGTGTTAAGTCAAGTCTTAGGGATCAAAATAAGAACGCAACATAAGATTTAGACCAGAATCAAATACTCTTGATAATACAGATCATACATACATGACTCAACCAGTCCATTGTCTATTTGTCCTCATTCTGACTTCACTGTGATTGGCCGGTTGATTTACTTATTGATCGTGATTTCTAACGAAATCTGTATCTGCTTTAATTAATTTCGGTAATATTCAATATTAACATATTTGTTTGAAGTAATTTTGTTGTATTTCTATTTATTTTAGTTCGGTAATGACACATGCATCTGTACCACTTGAAATACGTAACGCCAATGAAATTAAAGATAATATGCTGCGTATTTCTGTTGGACTAGAAGACCCGAAAGATCTTGTATTGGATCTGTTCAGTGCATTAGACAAGATTGTAGCATAGTCTTGTTTGTAGCTAATCTTGCTTTCATATGATTTTGAATTAACAGACAAACTGTCATTTATGTATAATGTTAATTGTAATACAAATTATTGTTATCATTACAACAACAATAATTATATATATATATATATATATATATATATATATATATATATATATATATATATATATATATGCAATTTCGTAGTAATTCAATGCTTAAATTGTGTAAAAGTTCGAATTATAAAAATTTATTAAGAACAACTTTATAATCTTATATTTGATATGTGCTAACCATGTATGACTTCTCCGTTAATCATTATGAGTTAGTAAAATTATCAATTTTTTCCCTGAATGAACAAGAATCACATTTTGGTAATTTGTGAGTTATTTTCATTTGTTGGTTTTAATGCATAATTGGACTGAGTTTGTGATGTAACTGACCATATATATATCAAAAAACATTTCTTAATGCTCTTCTTATCAAATCGGTTTCTGTTCATAAAACCTTTGCAACTACATTGGAAGTAAAACCAAACTGAAGGAATCTATTTTCATAAAATATTCTAGTGGTAAAACGTTTTCTTCCAGAGGTGAATGTAATTATTTCAAGAACTACTTTAACTCGGTATTCCACTTTTATTCCTTTATCCAGTAGAGTCCATGATTCATGCTTACCAGTCCTCCCACCCCGTAATCACGAATAAATTAGTTATTAAGTAACTTCTTAGAATCCTCTAGTCCGAGTGTCAATGGATTTCAAAGGGATTCTAAGGGAATGTGCTAATGTACCGGTTACACTTTTAATTTATATATTCAATTTTGGAAAATTACTGTTTTCGTGGAAATGTGCCACAGCTCATCCTCTAAGGTATCCAATACCGTTCTTAAATTGTCCCAGGAAGAGATTCTTGAAGGTACTAAAAAAACATACTGAATGCGTCAAACGTGACTGCAATCTCAGAGGAGTTAGTATCGACGTAAGGACTATAAGGAATTAATCTATGATATCGTAGTAAAATGTCATCCTGAAATCAAAAATATCTTGGTCGGGAGGTTGTCTTGTAAACGATAACACTCATCTTGGTCATCCTCAACGGACAGAGAAACTACTTAGGAATTGTACTAACGTTAGATCCTTTTTTAAAGGAATCAAACTTACGAACAATCTACCCCTATCAGAACGCTTAGTTAAACAATCTAAGCCTTTTATTCCCTGCCACCAGCTGTACTTATAGTTAAACTCACCCTCCTTAAGGTGGACATTGGTATTGACAGTCAGGGTTTGCAACCAGCATCTAAGAGTTTTCTCCGCCCTCCAATCCTTTACAGGTTAGACAAATCTCCCCACTGTTGCCACTCACACATTACTAATAGTTTATTTCACTAACGCCTTTAGTCTCCATAACAGCTTGTATCTTCTCACATCTGATGGGCATTACCGATTCATGGCTCTCTGATGATGTACTTGACGCTGAACTATTTATGGATGGTTATAGTGTAGTGAAGCATGATTCCCGTAATGACAAATATAGTGGTTGTTTATTCTACTTCAGAGAAGACTTAACCTACTCTACTATCAGTTCATCCTCCAGCTCACAAAGTAGTTTACAATATTCTTCAATTAGTGGCAGGGACTTCCATTTCTAAGACCTTGTCCTCCCTGCTGTATCGCTCCCCAACTCTCTCCTATCACTCTAATATTAAGTTCATGAACGAACTTTAATATATCCTCTCTGCCATTCAAGCACTTTATTATGGGTGATTTCAATTGCCCCTCTATTGATTGAACTTGCCACTCAAACTCTCCTAACTTTTTTGAATCTAAACTTTTAGATCTCTGCACCGTACATTTTCTCAAACAGCGAGGTGAGGTGCACGTCACGCTACACGTCCATTGGAGCGTTATTCATCCTTTTCTTCTTTTTTGAAGATATTGCAGTGTTTTTGCATTGTAATACGTAACTTGTTTTTATTATTATTATTGTATATTTATAATTTTTGCGTGACAAGCTGATCAAAAGTTGCTTACTGTTAACTAGTTGTTTCGTGGCATTATTTGTTTTTGCGTCGTTTTTGGTGTTTTTGTTGCTTTAGTGTTGTTTATTGTCCATTCAGTGTTGCCCTATTTTTGAATCGGTCTGATTTGTATAAATCGTGCCTTAGATTTTTATTAACGTCTTTTGTGCAACCTGAGTTGCACAGCTGATTGATCGAGTGCGAATTGCATGATTCGCATTTGAAACGTTTTTATTCATTCTTTAACTGATTATCACTCTGCTTTGTATTGTGATATTTGCTTTTTACTTTATTTCAACAGTCATTTCAGTTTCTTCCGACTTAATGAAGACCTCCCTAACCGCACTTTGTGGAAGATGGGGGTGTGGTAAGTCGGTCAAGTCCGGTATGTTTTGTTCTGGGTGTAATACCTGGTTTCATGAAAAGTGTACTGGTCTTTCAGAGTCCAATTATACAGATTTAGCCAACAGTAGCGTCGATTTCAACTGCATCAGCTGCCTTTGGGTAAAGAACCTTAAGCCTTCTGACCTAAGGGATTGTTCTATTTCAGAACTACTTAATTTAGTCAAAGAAGTCCAATCCAGAGTTAGTCCTTAAACTCGCTCGCTGCACTCCAAGAGTCTTTTTCGATCGTATCTACGAAACAGTCTGATGACATTAGTTCCCTTAAAGATTCAGTAGGGTATCTTTCAACAACTGTCAAGGACTCTTTGCTCCCAACTACAAAAGCCGTCCTTAGACTGTCGCAGGATGAAATTCTATCCGTAGCCAAACAATTTGCTGCTGATAGACGTCGGGAGAATAACCTAATTCTCAGAGGGATCCCAAAGACAGCTACGAATTATAAGGACATTGTCTCTGAGTTGATTAATTCCTGTCTCTCTTCGGCCTTTGAAGTTAGGTCCTGCAAGCGTCCCCATACCTTCCCTCCTATCATTCTTAGCTGTACCCCATGCGTCGTTTCTGATATTTTAAGCATGTGGCCCTCAATTCGCAAAAATTTTCCTGGGATCCGTCTCCATATAGACCATCCTATGGCGGATAGGATGGGTAAATCTCCTGTCTTACCCCACAGCACTTGCCCAAAACTCGCGGCCATCTCAGTAGTTAAGCTTACCCCTCTTAAGCTAGAGGATACCTCCACATCTCTCTCCATTGCCCAAGATTTTCCGTTCCGGAGTCGCGTCCCATTTCACCATCGCCTAAAAGAATCAGGACCATTATTACCCTCCCCAACCCCGTCCCACTGAATATTTTTTATACCAACGCTTTCAGTCTTTCGAATAAGCCCACCGAATTAGCAAGTCTAGCTGAAGAATCTAAACCCCACATAATCGGCATCACTGAAACTTGGTTATCAGATGATATAATGATAATGAACTACTAATCCATGGCTACAACATTGTCCGACGTGATTTAAGGGTCTCTAGATGCGGGGGTTGTCTCTTCTATATTAAAGATGACATTAGTTTCTCTCCCCTTCCCTCTTCGGATTTTTCTGAACATGGATGCGATTTTCTCTCTGTTGCAATCACCCTCTTCTCTATCCTTTATCGTCCGCCCTCCCTCCCGGATGCTTCCAATAGGTCCCTTTCCAAGACCTTCACTCTGTGTTAACGACTAAGCATAACTACCGCAGTCTGATGGGTGATTTCAACGCCCCTTCCATAAATTGGGACACTCTCAGCTGTTCCTCTAAATCCTTTGATACCTAGCTCATCCAATTCAGCATTGAGCACGCATTCTACCAGCACGTACGATCTCCTACCAGGTTTAGGATTGGTAGCTCCTCATCTTGCCTAGATCTAGTTTTCACAAACAAAGCTTCCTTGATTAATGGCATTTATTAGTTACCTCCCCTGGGAAAAAGTGATTATACTCTTCTTTCTTTTACAGCTTACTTCCCCTCATTTGCAATAGGCCTGAAGCATAGGTCCTTGCCCGCTCCTAATTTCCGTCGTGCTGATTTTGTTAGTTTCAGGAACTACCTGAGGAATGTTACCTGGGACCTCTCCACTAACGACATAGATAGTCTTTACGACCATTTCTCTCACATCATCCGAGTAAGTATTGAACGTTTTATTCCATTTCATACCCCAACCCCTTCTAAACCCAAAATTCTCCGTTTCATTATCCGCACCATTAAGTTGCGCAATATTGCCTTTAATCAGTAAAAATTGACAAATCTCCTTATTTTCCTCTACCGCTATTTAGATCTCCGTAGTAAATCAGTAGCATGTCTCAGGCGGTTTAAAAGCTATTGACTCCACTCACTCCTGAACAATGCCAGATCCGACAATAGTCTTCTTTTCAAATTCATCAAGAACAAGCAAGGATATGATCTCTCCCTTCCCAAACTTAAAAGTGCTTCTGGTTCCTTTTTATCGTTACCAGATATGTGCACCACCTTTGGTAATTATTTTAAATCCGTTTTTAATCAGGATTTTACTATTGGTTCTCTTCCTGAACCCACCCTAGATTCAGGATGTCCCATTATTACGCGATCTCTAGTTTTTAAACATTTATCACATTTTAAATCTTCCTTCCGAGGTGCAGATGAACTATTCCCGAGAGTTCTTAAAGAATGTGCCTCCAAACTAGCCCCTCTCTTTACTCATACTTTTAATCGCTCTATCCAGTCCGGTAAATTACCTGCTATTTGGAAACTCGCCTTTATTCGGCCTATTTATATGTCCGGTTCCATGTTCAAGTCGGAAAGTTTCAGGCCGATTAGTATTTTATCCGGTTCTAGCAAAATTTTAGAGAAAATCATTAAATCCCATTTAGTTAATTTTATCTCTACAAATAACCTAATAAATTCAGCTCAACATGGGTTTATGCCTGGGAGATTCTGTCTTTCCAATCTATCGACGTTTACAAAGAGCATTACCGGCATGCTGGATCGGTCATCATCAGTCGATGTACTCTACTTCGACTTTTGCAAAGCTTTTGATAAAGTTTCGTATTCAGCTTTACTCGGTAAACTAAAAGCTTTTGGGATAAGTCCTCCGCTCCTAAATTGGATAAGTGACTTTCTCACTAATCGTAAGTTCTGTGTCAAATTAGGTAGTGCAGCCTCCTCTCCTCTCCAATCTCATCCAGGGTCCACCAGAATAGTTCTGGGTCCTTGCTTTTCCCAATATCTACATTAATGATCTGCCTACAGTTGTTCATTCTAACATCCTGCTTTATGCTGACGATGTTAAAATCTGGGGCTCTAATCCCGAACAACTACGACAGGATGTTATTAACATTTACCAGTGGTCTAAGGACAATGCACTCCCCCTGAATATTTCTAAATGTAATCATTTTTCATTCGGAAAACCTTCAGGAAACCGATATACCGTCCCTAGTACTCAGACTATCTCTAAGATTGACACGGTGAAAAAATCTTGGTGTCACTTTCAATCCCTCCCTTAGCTTCTCGTCACACCACAATAGACCATCGTTAACCTGCTATCGTCTTATGAAATATTTCAGGCGTAATTTAGGAAATATTCCAGCTAGCTGTACCCGACTTTTTTTATCAATTATACATTAGGCCGCACCTCGAATACTGTATTCAAGTAACGTCACCTATCCTCAGGGCAAACATAGGTAAACTTGACAAAGTTTAAAAAAACCACTAGAATCGCGCGTACCCTCAAGAATCTTCCTTGCCCTAAGCGACTGGAAGCTCTTCGTCTTTTCCCATTAAAAGATAGGAGACTCCGGGGCAACCTAATTCTAGTTTTCAAACTCATAAACTCTACCCAGTTTAAGCATATGTTTGCCCTCTCCCATAATTCCCGTAGAGGACACCCTCTCAAGCTCTCCAAGCCGCGAGTTCAATCCCGACTGGGTCTTCATCATTTTTCCTTTAGGGTTATCACTGCATGGAACAATAGAAGTTATCGTCGCATTGGATAACTCTAAATAAAGGTTCTGAAAAACCAGTACAAAACATACCGGTCTTTACAGACTTACTACACCCACGATCTTCCATATTGCTGGTTGGGAAAATTTCATTGTGGTATCTGAATATTATTAAAAATATAATAAAAGTAAATATCACAATGCAAATATAAGGTGATAATCAGAAAAGGGAATTATTAAAAATAGTTCAAGTACGAATCCTTGGATTGTACACGAACAAGCAAGTGTACAAAGAAGTTGCACAAATGACACCAAGCTACAAAATAATATATATATATATGCACGATTCTGCAAATCGTACTGAAATCAAACAAGTTGAGCAACAGCAGGTTACACAAATTGAGACAAAAACAAACAACAAAAATTCTAAGCCTAACTTTAGGATATATCTTTTTTACTTAATATTCAATAATTATTTAATCATATTATTGAAATATTCAATATATTTAATTATATAATAGATTCATTTTATCTTTATCAACTAAAATCAAATATTTAATATTTTCTCAATGGCTCATTCTAACGAAAATGTTAATTTAATAGATTTTAGTAATCCTAAGTTGTTCTTGATGATGTTTTTTATGCATAAATCTAACAAGATTTTAGATATTAATTTAAATCCTACAGTCATGTTATAGACATCATAAATAACTTTGATGAAGCTACAAATCTTGCTAATACCAGTAACAACCTAACTGAGGTAAATAACGCAAAAAACAATGATTTATTGGATTTAAAATCCCAAATCAATAATCTTCGAAATAATTTTTTTTAAATACTGCCGCTCAACCACCTTACCAATGTTAACAACAATTTTAAAAGCTCAGACGTAACTAACATTAATACAATAGTTAATTCCATATTATCGGAACTAATGAATAAATTAAAAAGTTTATGCAATGTCATCTTTTTTAATGTACCTGATAAAATAAACAAAAAATACGTCATGACTATTATAAACAGAGCAGGTTTATCCAAAAATAAATTTACTTTTTTCCGTCTTCACAAACAATTAAACAAACATACATGTCCTATAAGTATATGTTTCGAGTCCTATATCTACGCTGCCAAACTAATTAACTCATTAAAACTTATCCAAAAACTAACTCAATATAAATATATTAGCATATCTAAACACTTTACACCCTGCGAACGCATATGCTACAAACATTGTATTTAAATGGCCAATAAATTCCAAAATGCTGACCAAGATACTATACATAGCAACCCTTAAACAACTAATATAATCAAACCACCTAATCCACAAATTTTACTATTAATTTTCTACAATAAACAATTCAAAAAAAGCACTTACATAAAAAACCCAATAACCTACAACAATTATTACAGAAGCATGCTCAACCTTTACATTACTTAAACAAGCCGATCATGTACCCTGCAAATCGGATTACTAGTCTACTTGGAATTAAACCAAAGCCTTCTACACAAATTAAAATATACAAACAAATAACAACCCAACTTTTGACTCTACATTTAAAGTTAAATACCCTAAAATAAAAAATTACAAACAAAGTTTAAACGTTAACACAAAAGTTCCCCATCAAACAATATATTCTACTCAATCAATTATAACCAGACAAACAACTCCTACCAAAGTAAACACATTTTCTTATTTTCTAAAACCTCTACATCGTATTGTTAACCCAGTTCTTTGTTTCCAACTTGTTGTTAACAAATACTCAATCCCCCAATACAACTTTATAAAAACACCATATTTTACTGCCTAAATAAATAAAAACAAAAAAATAAAATCTTTTACACAAAATCCAACAATGAATCTTATGTCATCCACAACAGTACGCTCTATTATTACAAAATCACCAATTTTAATTCATGTTAATCTAAACCAATTTAGTTTAATCTCTCTTAAGCTTAATTATCACAAAAGTATACACTCCTCTCATTCTCAATTATCAAATTATTTAAACTATTTTGTTCAATACAAACAACAACTATCAATAGTAAAAAATTTTACACATACACACAGAATCAACAGTAATTATTTTACCCTAGTTATTATCAATGCTATATCCATTTTAAACAAAATTTATAATTTAAGAAGCTATGCATCTATCCACTTTCCAAGCGCAATTTTACTAACAGAATCATTGTGCTATAATTTTATCCCCAATTTCAAAATATTAATTGACCTTCATAACATGTTCAGACAAAACAAAACTGAATATAAAGAAGGTAAATGTATTATTTACGTTAAGAACTCCTTTCTTTTATCACACTACGATTAACCCATCAACAATAAACAATACATTATAGGCGTTTTAATAATTATTAACAATAACCTTAAACTACTAGTAACATGTGTTTATAATCCCCCAAATTCTTTAGACGCACATTTGGACAATTTTATTAACATGTTCAATTGCATATTAATTCAACCATTTGATTATTTCCTTACTAAAAGTGACTTCAACTTACCTATAATACAATAGTCCTCCTTGACCTACCCACCCAAATATGACAAATTTGTTACAACTACTTTGTTGCAAGATTGGACTTAATACATACACAAAAACCAACAAGACAACTAAATATTTTAGACCTAATATTTACTAAAAATATAATGGTAAAGCACATCAATATAAACGACCCCCTCTGAGGATGTGACCACAAAGTAGTTTCATGTTCCTTCATTTTTTATAAACCAACCACAAAAGTATTAGCTAACCATTACATTGATTTTAAATCACCTGATTGGTTCTAAACAAATAAACTTCTTTGATCATTGAAATGGGATAAATTACTATTATCAAACGATGTTAACCTTATTACTCACAAACTTATTACAAATATAAACTACACGGTACATAATTTATTCCCCATTCGCAAACATTATGATACCCATGGTAAGATATGGATGCCTAAACATATCAGGATAAAGTTAAAAAAAACTAAATAAAGAATATTATAAAAGCAAATACTTTAACACATTAGTCAAAATACTTCAAATACATAAAAAACTAGAACAACACCGTATACGAACTTTAATATCCAAAGAACATACAGCTCTACAAAAAACATCACTGAAAACATATTAAAAATTCATAAATCTCGAACTAAATCGAAAGATCCCATATCCCATATCTTCAAATGCAATGGACAAATCCTATTTGATACTGTGGATATATGCAATGCATTCAATACAACGTTTTCCTCAAATTACTCTCATACAATCAATAACAGTATCTTTTTAAACAAAACAGAAAAAATAAATTCCTTTAAAACATCAATCATTTTCACCCCAAATAATATCAAAAAGGTGATCCAATCACTTAAAAACTTCAACAACCCTGACCCGAATGGCATCACGACAAACATAATAAAATGTAGATGCCAAGAATTCCCCTTAGTATTAACTAAGCTATTTCAAACTAGTCTTACAAATAGTATTCATCCAGAAAGCTGAAAGCAATCATATATTACACCCATCTTCAAAAGCCTTGATAAAGCCGATATGAATAATTATAGACCTATAAATATTACCTCAATAATCTCTAAAATCTTAAATCACTTGACGAACATCAATTTACTGAATCTATCCCAACATGGATTTACTTATAAAAAATCAACTTCCACATGCCAAATCAAATTCTTTGACTATGTCACACACAAAAAGAGACGAAAGAAAATCTTTTATCGTCCTGTACATTGACTTACGAAAAGTATTTAATAAAGTACCCCACAATAAACTCATTCAAAAAATCAATTCATTTGGTATTATTGACCCACTACTTTCATGGTTAAAATCGTTTCTTACAAACAGAACCCAAGTTGTCAAAATTAGAAATCAGGTTTTAAAGCCTCAAAAAATTAATAGCGGGGTCATACAAGGTAGTGTATTAGGTCCTATCCTCTTTTTACTTTATATCAAGGATATCGATAAAGCAATATCACACGGTGAAATATTTATTTTTGCAGATGACATTAAAATAGCATATAATTACGATAGAAGCTCGGAATCAACGCACCGAAATATACAAGAAGATTTATTAAACTTCTATCAATGGTGCATTAACCACCAAATAGAAATAAACCTCAATAAATCTTTCTATTATTCATTTGGCTGACGTTTTGTACATCCAATCAGTTTGGGTAATTACACAATAAAAACTATATCAATGATTAAAGACTTGGGCACCTGGTACTCAAAAGACTTACGATTTTGTGAGTATGTATCCCATATTACTAACAAATGCAAAAAATTATTAGGACTAGCAAATAATATATTTATTTTTAAAGAAAGCAAAATAGCCTTCTTTAAATATGCTATTCGGCCAATAATGGACTATTGCTGCTTCATTCACAAATTTACATCAAAAACAATTTAATGAAAATTGAAAATTGAAAATCATCCACAAGGCAAATTTTCTTAATTAAATACTTTAAATTATGGAATAATCTACCAATCAATTTAAGAAAAATACAAAACTTTAAAGCTTTTAAAACTAATTTTAAAAAATACATCAACATTCATACTGTCCCCAATATCACTAATCCTACAACGTTCGATTATTTTGTTGGTCCATGAGAAACTTCTTTTCGAATGACTGTCATCAAGACCCCCAAATCTTTGAATGATCCATTATAATAAATCCCTTACAATACTAGAAACTAAAATAGACAAATTAAATACCATCGTTACTGACTATAAAAAATACTTTATACAGCAGGAATTTATTACTAAGTGGCTAAAATCATCAAATGGCTAATTCGTTCTCACCTAAATCAAGAGATTTCGAGTTTGAAATTCAACCAGGAAAGCTCTGAATGGCACGAAAAAAGTCGATAGCACAGCGCTTCGGTTATCTCAAGAAGAGATAATTGAAGCCTCTAGAACTCTAATTGCTGATATTAAAAAGAGCAAACCCAGAGCCCTCACTAGTGTTAGACTAAATTATTTCACACACAGATCCATTACAGAATGGAATAAGCTTCCAAGTCATGTAGTCAATTCTAATTCCTTAGGGTCATTTAAGATAAATTATGACAAACACAAGCTCTCCAACTTCATTTAATTTCTAATTTACTCTTTCACTTTTCTCCACCATATTTTTATTAGTCTCTTTTACAATTATTTATTTTTCTTGTCTCAGCTTCTTCCTCCCGCTTTATTCTCCCCGATTTTAAATTTTCAGATATTTTGAGAACCGAGGATTAAAAGGATAACGTCTTACGCACCTCATGTACCGTCCTGATCCTGATCCTGATCCCACTCAACTCGTCTATTTACTCGTGTAACCTGCAACCTACACCTATATTATTTACAAATTAAAAAATAAAATATAATTTGTTTAATTTTTTAAAAATTATTATAAAATATAAATTTATAATCGAAGTACTAAAAACCAATTTAAAAAATTTCACTTACGCGGTTTTTCACACAATTTAGTTATATAGCTAGTTAACGCTTAACATGTGTTCTCCCTTTTTTAGATAGTAATACAAAATTGATACTTATTGAAAATCCGTTATGTTGAGCATACTTAAATGCAAAGTTGATAATATATTTAATGATGATTTGGGTAATAATTACTTTATTTTAACAGCCATTTCAGATATTGAAAAACGGTTGCAAATAGGACACGAAGTGTGTGAAGATTTGGAGGTAGTACTATTTTTTAAATAAATATTTTTTTACAAATTAGAATTTGGTGTCAGAAAAAGATATACAACAATTAACTTTTCTAATTTATGAACGAGTTCAATTTTACTTAACATCAACGGAGCCTGTTAATATTCAAGAATTACCTGTCCATCGAATTCGACGGCTTTGTCTTGAACTTATTCAAAAATTTCCTAATGGAGATTATTTAAAACCACATATACGTTCTTTATTGCAACTGTTTTTTAAATTAGTTGAAGTAGTGTATTCTTTTTAATTGTTTTAGATTGAAAACGAGGAAAATGTTTTGATTTGTATCAAGTTAATAATTGATATACATAAATTTTATAGACCTTCATTTTCGCACGATGTACGGTTAATTTTTAATGTTGAGTTTTTTAGGTTACACGGTTTTTAGGTTTCGTTTGTGGTGTTTATCGTGAACTGAAAAATCAAATACATAAAATTTTTCAACCTAAATTGAAAATTGAAGTTACGAGTCTTGATGACATCGATTTTGACACCGTTGTAAACAGTACTTTTGCTATTAACAAAATATACACACAGGATTTCAAGACCGATGATTCGTTCTCTGTTGTAAGTATTTAATTATGTATGATGTTTTAGTATCATGTTCTTCCAAAATCATGTTTTTCTTTGAAAGTTATGCAAGAAATACCTATTTTGGTTGTTTTGATGTATCAATTGTTTAAACAACATATTCATCAAGACGTTTCGGGCTTTATACCACTTATCATGGAATTTATCAATCTTAAACCTACTGAAGAACAAAGGTATTGTTTGAGTTTAGTAATTTTTATTGAAAATGTATGGATAATTAATTTACTGTAATGTCGTCTTACTTTAAAAATGGATTAATGAGCATCATAAATCCAAATTTTATATTGTAATATAAATAAATTGTTTATTATATTTAGTTTAAAGGATACGTTACACATTTTAGTTATTTTTAAAACTATTGATTATAATAATTTTTTTTTGTTAAAATTTTGTTTATATTTAGAAAAGACAATAATTTTAATGAAGAAATATTTATTGATTTTATGGCTGCTCAAGTAAAAACATTATCGTTTTTAGCCTATGTAATAAAAATATATCAAGTAAGTTATACTTCTTTATAATATTTTTAAACATGCTTTAAATGAAGGTGTTTAGTTTTTAGTTTATTGAAGTGAAAAATTAAAACACGAATTTATAGGATTATTTTTGACAGATTAGAACTGTGATAATACATTTTTACTAGAAAAAATAAGAATATATTGAATGGAGTTTAAATTTAGTGATTTTACGATGTTAGTTTTTTATGTCTAAAATTATACCAATTTTGTCATAGCAAGTTTTGTATAATTGCATTTGTATTCAATGTTACATTTTATTTCAATATTGTTGACATGTTTTTACCAAGTATTTTTGATTATTATTTTTTTATTTTTTGTAGGATTTGGTTGAACAACATTCAGTTAATCTGGTGCAAGGAATGATGAACTTATTGGTAAATTGTCCACCGTCAGTGACAAATATGCGAAAAGAGTTTTTTATTGCTGCTAGGCACATATTAAGTGCACAAGAAATTAGGCCGAGTAAGAGTTAAAAATTTTTTTATATGCAATTGTTTATAAATACATTGAATAATTTTTTTAATTAATGGTATTACTATATTTAAATATATTATATATTTAGAATTTTTACATGTTTTGGATGAACTGATGGATGAAGATATTTTAATAGGTCAGGGTTACACTGTTCGTGATGCATTGAGGTATTTTTGCGATTATGTTTCATTTCTGTTTATTATTATTATTATTATTAATGATAATAATAATATTATTATTATTATTATTACAAACGTTTTTTGTATTCTATAAAAACCTTGTCAGGCCTTTGGCGTATAGTACTCTAGCTGATTTGACTCATCATATACGTAGTGAATTGAGTTTGGCCAACATTGCTCGTGCTATTGATGTTTACGGTCGCAATATGCATGATCATACGTTACCATTTTCAATCCAACAAATGAGTTTACGCCTGATATTAAACTTGGTAGAATGCATACGTCAGAGAGTTGTTGCTGCTACTGGTTCGGTTAACGCATTAACGTCTAGCAGTTTGGGTGTTGAATATGTTATGGACGAACGCACTAATGGTGTTTTTACTGGAACAGCCAGGCGCTTGCTTTTACAAACATTGCGCTTGTGCATTTTAAAAGCCAAAATTGTAGCTGAACATTATATGCCAACCTTAGAAGCGTCGTGGTAAGTTTTTCTATATTTTTATTTTAACTTAGTTCTGTATTAACTAATGCATGCTTTATGTATGGTGTTGAATTAAACTGATTGAAAAGAAGTTCGATTTTTTGGGAATATTTATATCTATAACTATAACTTATATACAATTATATTGTAGGTTAATAAATGAACGTTTTATTTTTCTGTTAATTGATTACTTAATAAAATTTATTTAAGTTGTTTTTTATGTACGATGGTTTTATTTTTTATGTTAAAATATTCGATGTCAATGTTCCTATGAATTCGTATGTCTGAGTATTATAGTTGTATTAAACTAAAAATGTTTTTATTTTGGTTTTAGTTTGATTGAAAATACTGAAGACACAACATCTAGTCAGTGCAAGCAGCGTTCTCGCCCTTTGAATTTGTATTTATTTTCTGGCGTTTCCCTACTTACGAATGATGTAAACGAAGTTAGTTCGTTTCAAAATAGCAAACAAACATCGATTTTGGATTTAACAAAGTTATTAAACAATGAAAATGATTTGTTAAAAAATAATTGTGTAAGCATATTAAATCTTTATTATATATAATATCTATATAAATATATAAAGCAGTTTGTTGATTGATTTTAATGTATTTTAATCTTATTATACAGCCTAGGATTGTCGAACCTTTGGCCAAAATTCAATTGGGTTTTGCAGACTTGCGTACTTTAGTCAAAGCTCTGATCACGGGCATTCGAACTGTGGTTACCAGCATGATTCAATGTCCTCACGGACCAGTTAATTTAATGTCGTCTAACGAACACAACAATAGTAGTAGTGGCGGTGGTATGGCAAATAAATCACCTATTTTACCCCGTTTACTTAGCCCCGATGAGTTAGCAATTTTAACGGATTATTTTAATTACGGCATGCGCATGATTGACATTGTACAAGTAATATCTCGTGATGGATCATTGTATCTTAAAAGGTTGGTAACAAACGTTTTCATTGTACACAATTTTTCTTTTAATGTGAAAATTCACATTGGTTGAGTTATTTTTAAAAGTTTTTTGTTTGTATACGTGTGGTTTTTTGTATTATGTATTGACTGATTCATTTCATTTTGGTTGGTGACGTGGTCATCTCTTCATTATTTTCTATATCTAAACGGTATATATATATATATATATATATACCTTAAGATGCCTTTTAAGTATTCTGGATGTATGCTTGCACCCAACCGCCGTAGCGGAAGCTCAGTTATACTGGTGTACACTCGGACTCTGCTGTTATTAGTCTAGATGCTTAGATGCATCTAGTTAAGGATGCACCAGGTGGAGGACGAACAGTCAGGAATATCATAATTATTGGAAATTGAGATTTTATAGCCCAAAATTATCAGGATCATTAGCACCTTAAAATGGAAGCTTCCACATCCGGAATTGAATTCGGGTCTTTTGGATGAGAGCCGGAAATCCTAACCGCTAGGCCATGTATTGATGTCAGTTACATATTAAATAAGTTGCTTATTTGTAGTGGTGATTGAACAATTGGTGGTTGATATTTATATTTTTATTTAGTCTTTATTACTTGGATGTTTTACGTTTTACATATTTTAACAAGTGAAAATTTAGCAAAGATATACAAGCACTCTCATTTTGGGCTGATAATCGAATTCTAACTTATACAGATTTAGAATCTCGTGTTTTAGTCACTTGGCAGATGTTTAAATGTTTTATTTTTATTTCTAAATCCAGTCAATTATAAAACTTTATAATCGAATTTTTTTACAACATTGAATTTTTTCTGATTTTTAATTATTTTTAATTTAGCCAACCTGGTGCAAAATCTCCTGACGAACGATTGCTAATTGAAACATTTGCCTTGACGTTCGCCCAACTAAATCCTATATCATTTCATGAAATATTTTCTAGCCGTATTCATGTAAGTAATTTACAATAATTTATTGATTTTTAAAATGTTTTGATTAGTTTTAATCAAAATTAAATCGATATTGGTTTATTTTTTCCAGGATTACGTGGTTTGGTGTCGACGAAGCCCATCTTATACCAATTTGGCTTTACACTTATTGTCGCAGCCAAATAAAACATCCTACTTCGATTATATTTTATTGTCCTATTTGGTTGATCGTCTAGAACGTTTGGGTGGTAAGTGTGCCCAAATTGATTTGATGATATTTGTCGATGATGCATTGATTGTGTAATAGTTGCGATCAATGTTTTTTATAACAAGTGTATTTTTTTCATTTTTTTTTGTTTAATAGATCCTTTATATAGTTTTGTTGTTTTTGCAGACTTATAAAAGCCCGAGACAAAAAATTATTCATTACTGACATTTTAACTTCTATTATTGCCATTTTTTATGTTAATTGTCTGTATTTTCAATAGTATTTTGTTTTTTTTGGTTTTAACCCATTATATCCCACTGTCCTCATTTGAGGACAGTCTAAAAAATTACTTATGTCGTTTTAATGACTGTGTTTTACCTAATTTTTCAATTATAAATCACTTATTGAATATTTGATTGATTAGGATTAACAGTGGTGGTGCATTTGGTTCTAGATTAAAGGGATCTAGCTTTAATAGTTAATAGGTTATGGTTAAAGATGTTTCAATTGTGTTTTGTTTATACAGATGGAACCGATGAATCGGCACTTTACATGCGTCTACTGAAACTTTGTTTTAGCTCTGTGAATATGTCGGGCACAGAAAACGAATTGGTTATGAAGGTAAGTTGTAATATATATTAGTTAGGAACTTTGATCATTTAAAAAAAACATTGTAATGTATTTAAATTAGAATAAATGCTGAAGAAATTAATTATATATACAGTTCACTGTTTACTCATTTTGATCATTTCTTAGTTTTGTTATATTGTAAAATGCATATATGTAGGTTGAAATTCTCGTATCATTAATACGAATATTAACGATTAGGGTTGAAACGATATTAATCACATTTGTGCATTTAGCTTTACCTCCGCCGAATTGTTCAAGGTAGCATGCACTACTGCCTGACTGCTAAAGAGCCAACAGCCTATTTGACTTTGTTGCGTACATTGTTTCGTTCAATTGGAGGTGGGGCTCATGACAAGTTGTATCGCGAATTCTTTCCGCTGCTTCCCGAAATGCTCACTACCCTCAATCGACTGCTTCGGTCGCCACATCGTGCCAATGCCCGCGACTTACTTGGCGAATTGTGCGTCATTGTGCCCGTCCGATTGTCCACATTACTGCCCTACTTGTCGTTACTCATGGAGCCGTTGGTTTATGTACTCAATTGCAACACTGTCAATCAGGCAAGTTTGTTGCTGATATTTGCATTTGTTCATCAGTGTTATTCCTTGAATGTTTAACGAAAAATATACTTTAGGAAGTTTACATTTTTGGAAAAGCCAAATATACGTAATACAGTCAATGTTTACAAAGTAAGCAGGATTGTTTGATTTTTTGACACGGTCGTTTTCCTTAAGTTGTTGGACACGTTGGAAGACGCCTTCGACAACTGTGAACAATAGAAGGGAATTATTCGGGACGCTATGCGAACTTGGAATTAATGAAGCGTTGGCTCTGCCACATACTGTTGCTGTTGTTCCTTAGGCCAACGGCTACATATGGTTTACGTATACTTAATATATTTTCTAAATAGCTTAGGTGTATTCTAGCACCCATCCGCAAGGTCGACACCATTGTGTACTTGGTCTCTAATTTATGTTAGTCCAGTGTGTGAACCACATGGGAGTACGGAAACAGGATTATTATCATTATTAGAAATGACTACCGTACAAGCAGTCAAATTATTACGATTATTAGCATACTGTTGTTTAATATTGTTGAGGAGATACTGTCAACTGTGATTTTTTCCTGTTTCCGAAGTTGTATTATGTATATGCTGAAAATATGTCTTATTGCATTCATTAATTTGAATTTGTACGCATTTTTTGTTGCAGGGTTTGCGTACTTTGGAATTATGCGTTGACAATATGCAACCTGATTTTTTACACGATCATCTTTATCAAGTTCGTGGAGATATGTTGATTGCTTTATATAATTCATTACACTCACCTAGTGAGTATGTTCAGAAAATGTCGTTTAAGGTAAGTAGGTTTTAATATTGCTGTTACATGTTTTTAATGGATCTTCATTTAAATAAAAAATGTTTCAGGTAATAAATTTTTAATGTTAGTTTAATCTTTTTTTACAAGAAATAATGTCGTTTAGTTTTTCTTTTTAATGAGTTACTTTTGATTATGAACTGCATTCGTTATCAAGTTTACAATTATATATTAATAAGTATTTTATGGTGATGCAAATTTACATTTAATCTGGTATTGTATACTTTACAAAACAGTTTTATGTATATGGATTTTCTTTTAGGATGTACTTCTAGTACTTTGGGTGTACGTTTGCATGCATCCGCTAAAGTGGAAACAGATGTGCATTCTGTTTGTCCTCTGTTTTGTTTTTAGTTCAGAACGTGCCACATAGAGGTGAGAAGTCGAGGCGACACTACAATTGCTGGGACTGTAAATTATATAATAATGATTTAAAATGGGACAGTGATTACGGTCTTAAACAAATTGTGCTTATAAAGCAGATATACATTTCAGATAGACATTTGTAGTTATTATAATTTCAATAAAACAAAAACCATTTATTGTGTTCTTGTTTCAAGGTTTTGGGAAAACTCGGTCGTTTCAATCGTACCAATATGTTGGAAACACAACGTTTGAGTATCGATCCGTCTTATGGCGAATCTGGGCCCCAAATTCGCTATTTTATGAACGAATTTCCCACCAATCCGTTGGACATATCCGTTCGATGCTTGGTTGATGCTGCAGTTGAAGCGCTTCAAGTTAGTTTTATTAGTTTCACTAGTATATTGTTATCAATTAATTTATAGTACAATAGGATCAATTTTTTAAGTCTCCTAGTTGTTTGATCTAATCGTCTAGCTATTTGCATGGGACTGGTGGTTGCAAAATAGCGGATATTCAATATGCAGACGATGCGGTTCTTATGACAGAAACCGAAGATCCAACAAATGCAATTCGACTTACTCAAAAAGCCTCAGAGAAATGTGGTTTATATATTAATACTAAAAAGAGTGCTTTTAGCGAATGAATTACTTAATTGGGCGTCCGTTTGCTTACCATTTGCAGTTAATAGAGATCATTGGAGGGAATTGATTTGGGATGTAATAAATATCGAAAGTCAGCATACTTCAAGTGTTTT
This sequence comes from Cardicola forsteri, assembly GCA_025895645.1. Lineage (NCBI taxonomy): Eukaryota > Metazoa > Platyhelminthes > Trematoda > Strigeidida > Aporocotylidae > Cardicola > Cardicola forsteri. The sequence goes on along the minus strand of JAKXYG010001066.1, from coordinate 740,683 downwards.
TCATCAAGTGCACATTGTAAAAGTTGATGTTTTTGCACACTTGGTAATTTGAACTACCCTGGGCGATACTAACCGGGGGAGGAGTGTTTATTCTCGATGATGACGATGAGTTGCATGGAACTGCATTACTTTTGCATTCAAAACTAGACATAATTTATTCATTCAATTGGTTGGTGATATAGACTTTGGAAACCGAAAAATGGTTGCATATTTGATACTTATTCGTGTTCATCAGTCATCTCCATATTATCTCCACACTTGCCAGACATTTTAAGCAATTTTTAATTATTATTTTCCGATAAGAAAAGTTCGTTTGTTTAACAATTGTAGGTTAATAAGCGGGCTGATCAAAGTAACTTTTTTTTTGTTTTGATTGCAGGATACCAATGCAGATAAATTGGTCAAGTTGCGTTCGTGGGAATTTTTGCAAAGCATTTACTTGGCTGCTTTGAATTTGAACTCGTCAGCTGTGCCAGATCACAATGCCTATTACAAGAAGCTGTTAAATCCGGCGTTTGCAAAATGTGCATTCCAGTTTGTCAATGACACTTTGTCGAATTCGAGTGGATCAATCGAAAACGATCAAGAGCGATTGTGCTGTTCAAATCGTGGTAAGTGTTTGTATTTAAAAAAAAATTGAAATACATTCTCCTGGATTTCTTGAGTCGTGTTTTATACTTGGCATCAAAAGTTACTTTTTATTTAAATTTTAAAATACTGTTATAACAATCATGTTACACTTTTAGGTATTGATAATTTATTTGATATGAAGTTTTTTCGGTGTCCCTTTTACATTATTTATTCATCGTAATATGCCCATATTATATAAAGCACCTTGTCGCCACTCAGAATTAATTATGATTGATGTACAAATGGCCAATTTGTTTCTAGATCTAAATTCCAGAGTAATGACTATGGCCTTATCTGGAATGCTTTTGACCGGATTGGACAAAACGTCGAGTGAGAGTCAAGAAGCCTTTGTCACTTTCCTCGCCAGACATTTGACGCTCGTATCTGTGTGGAACGATATCAAATTATTCCAAGCCAAGTTGAACACGAAGATGGAGGTTGATGACGTGAACTCGCAGACAATTAGCATCGATGATTCGAGTGTGGTATGTTGCTATTATTTATGAATTTATATTATTTGTGTCTGCCTTTTTGTGCGCTTTTACTATTATATTATACAAAACCCTTTTGTTCTAGAAATAAGCATGGGGGCAATAAGACAACAATTACAGCAAAACAACAATAACAATAACAAAGTCTCGTTGGCATTGAAGATTCTGCAAATCGAAGATTGAGCTTCCTTTTGGCTTTCACTTAACCGTGTCATCTGTGTAACTCTGTCATCCAGATACGTGCGATCACTTCTTTATCGTTGTTTGCCGGAATGGCGTCTTCTTGATTGTTTCCGTAGCAGTACAAATTTCTTACAGAGGCCAGGTTGTTAATCTTGCTTTCAAACCCTCCTCCTTTATCCAGGCTTGGGATTGGCTAGATTGAATCATTTCTGGTCTAAACTAGGCGGAGTTGGGGGTTAATCATTGCATATCGTAACCTATTTAGGTAGTTAAGTTACCTTTAGTTTGCTAGTTGTAATGTTGTGATGTGTAGGTTTCAGTACTAACATTGACTCAATTTTAGTGAAGTTATCAACACTTTCACTTCTACTATCACAACTTTACTATCTTGTACAAATACTTTAGGTACAAGGTGGCAGAGTTGGTGAAGTGTTCGACTTAAAACTGATTGAGGATGGGTTTAAGTTCTACTGCCAGCATTAAATGTGGGGGCCTTATTCGTCTTTGCTCAATATCCATTTGCTGAAACTTTGAAGCGGTAAAAACTCGATAAAAAATAAAAACTGCCGACCGTTTTTTATTGTTACATAAAAGAAATGAAAAAGGTTTTTTATCATTTTGACGACTGAAATTTATTTAATTATCCAAATATCACTTGATTACTCTTTTCCCCAATTATTTTGAATGCAAACATATAGCTTCGTCTATTTATGACCAATTATGAACCCGAATGCGATTTGACAATTCAATCTGATGGTTGTTTGACAGCCAAGAATCAACTTAATCCGACATTGCTAATCGATGCTATCATGTTTGCCATGGGACACGAAGATAAGCAGTTGACGCTCAATATGCACGTCCTACTAGAAATAATACATTCAACATCGCTGTGTGCTTTGTCCAGTGGTTTGTCCAATTCAAATGTTGGTGAATTGGACGTACGCAAAGTAGTGCCACATTTGTCCATATTTCAACATTTGGGTCACGTTCTAGTGCACATGCTTTATCATCCGGCTTGGTACGTTGTAATGATATTCTATTGAATTGTGATGCATAGTGTCGTATTTATTTTGGTTTTCTTTAATGCCAATTTTTTAGATGGTAAATAATTCAAGGTTGTATATTGATTATTGGTTCTTATAAAACTATTATAATAGTTTTTATTGAAATGTTATATCCATAAGCTTTTTGTCAAATTAATTGGTCATATTTTTGTAACATAATAAAAGTAATACGACTTACATAGATTGGTCATGCTTTACGAAAGTTGCCCACTCATCCAGTCAGAATAGCTATGAAATTCCAACTATTAGCCGGATGGAGATGAAAACCGGGTGATCAGTAAATAATTTGGACGGACACTGTAGCGCGCAAACTCAGTAGCTTTCTTTATGTTAAGCCCTCCCCGTCCAAATGAATTACTTAATTGGGCGTTCGATTGATTACCATTTGCAGTTAATAGAGATCATTGGAGGGATGTAATAAACATTGAAAGTCAGCATACTTCAAGTGTTTTTTATCAAGTGCACATTGTAAAAGTTGATGTTTTTGCACACTTGGTAATTTGAACTACCCTGGACGTTGTGTTTTGCAGGCTTTTGGTAATTTGGGTTACCTTGGGCGATAATCACTGGGATGTTTATTCTCGATGATGATGATGATAAATTTTTTTTAATCTGAAGGTAGATTATTACTTTTAATGTTATATAAGTAAGTTTAGAGTGGTCGAACGCTTAGAATAGTAGCTTGGCTATTCGTGGTTATATTGATGTGAATTTGAACCCCATCCCTGATAAACTTTTAGAAAGTTTGCCAGGGATGGGACTTTTAATTCCATTTTGTGGTATTGCATAAAATGTTTAAAGAACACTTAATATTGAACCGTGTCTTACCCTAAAAAGCAATGAACTAATAATTAACAATTGTCGCCCACCCTGTTGCGTTTTAACTATTCAGGTACGTCAAGTGGGGTGCTTGTTCTACATTGCTTTGTATCATTCGTTACATCCATCCATCTTGGTTTGGTATGCACATTATGCATTTGTTGCGAGCCTTGCTGCATGGCATCCATTGTTTGTCTAGCCAAATGAGTCAAGGGGCTTTGGAAATGACGCACAATTGTGCTCGACAAATGATCCAAACCGTTTTCCAACCGCTGAAAATGCATTACAAAGAAATGGACGAAGCCAATCAGAGCGTCCAGTTGCCATCCAGTGTGGAAAGTACTTTAAAGTCGGATGGTAAAAATAGTAAGAAAAGTCAAGTTTCTGCCAAGGCCAAACGAATGTCGAATGCCAGTCAACGTCGTTCGGTCCAAGTACGTCGTGGACGAAGTGCTGCCAATGTGACAGAATTGAATGCCGACGTCGGGGTTTGTTCAGATAGCAGCGAATCAGCATTGGCTCACGAACCGATGGACGTTGAACAGCTGACAAGTGAAAGTGTTTCGAAGTCCGGTCAGGACGACTTGATGAAGACGAATTGTATTAGTCAACGCAGTTCGGATGTTGACCATTTGGTATGTGCCTGATTGTCATTTTTTGTCAGAATGTGTTGCAATGGATTTCTCTAATTTAAATCTCGTTCTAGTAGTTGACTTAGAAATGACCATTTTGCTTATGGACAAGATCTGTGTATATGTGGACTATATTTTGCATAATTATATAGTTTTTTTTAAATTAGAACAGTGTTCACTTAATAATTTTTATTAAAACATTCTTATTAGAAGAAGGCGTAGAGATGTAGAATTTATGTGATACGGTCCCTTTTTAGTCCGTAGTGTTTTCGAGTGATTTATTCTTATTGGGTTTCAAATAATCACATTTTAAAATATTTTAGGAATATATAGGAAGCTTTAAGATATTTTCTAATTGTTTACTTACATAATTCCAGTCAATAATTCATAGAAAAGAACATTATGATGGTGCATATATTTTAAACCTTTCTTTAAACATTCTATATTCATATTTGGGACCTAAGTGTGCTATTAGTAGAAGCTCTTGTTTTTTGAATAGTAGTCTAATAACTGCTTTTTGTTGACATTAAGACAACTTCAATACTACAGTCTTTATAACAAGATACATTTGAACATTTAGTGGTACAATTATTTTCGCTTTACCCCGGTCAATATATCGATCAATAATTAATTGAATTTCCATGCTCAAAATTGGAAGAGAAAAAAAAACAATTCACTTTTGTCAATTGTTTTCCTTAATTTAGCTTAATTTAATGGATTCGGTCATAATAGAATTATTGGATTCATTGTTGAGCGAAATAGACACAGTTCGTGCCGAATCGCGCCTCTTACTTCGATTGCTGGCCCACACTATTGACCAACCGTTGAGTGTTTTATTGGCTCCCCATTGGCGCAATCGTGTTGGTCACATTTTGCCGCCCAAAGCATCAGCTTCACGTCTGTCCGATTTGCCCATATCAACTCAATTAGTTGTGTTGGTGAGTTGTGTGCACATTATATTGTTGCTTTTATAATTATGTGGAGGAGTAACTTAGTGGACTATCGATTAAAATAGTAGATTTAATTTTTCGACCAACCTAACATTAAAACAGTTCTAGATGTGAATTGATTTCGTATATTCTCGTCAGTCACAAACATAAAATTTTAGTGTATACATATACAAAACAGGGGGGTACAGATGACATTTAAGTTAGCACAACTCAGACATTACGACTAAGCTAAGTTCAATGTAGTGACGAACTTCTCAAAATCCGGTTAAAAACAACTATGAAAAGAACCTTTTCATCAATCCAACTAAGAATGTTGTTCACTACCAAAGGTCTGCCTTTGCCCAACATTAAAACAGCTAAAGCAACATTTCCCACATTTCATATTGCATTTATCAGTTCACTTGCAGTTGTGGTGATAAGTATATTGATCGGACAATGCGTCGTTTAGCTAATCGGGCTAAAGAACACATTCCAAACTGGATCAATAGTAGGTCAAACGGAAGTGAACACTCATGACTTCCTCCATATTACGTCATCTACTACAAACCAAACACCAGATCAATTTCAAAATTTGTTTTAAAGTCCTAATTACTTCTCAAGCTTTGAATATGTCAAAAATTCTCGAATCTATTTATATTCATGCATTGAAACCTGCTTTATGTGCACAAAAAACAGTTCGTCATTACATTGCACCCACACTCTTCAATTTTGTAGTTAATGCCATCTTTAATAAAGTATCCCGGGCATTTGAGGGCTGTATAACTCAATGTAGCGGATCTTCAATATGCAGACGATGCGGTTCTTATGGCAGAAACCGAAGAAGACTTCCAATATGCTGTTCGACTTACTCAAAAAGCCTCAGAGAAATACAGGTTATATCTTATTACTAAAAAACAGTGGTTTTAGCGAACGTCTCCAATCACTGTTAATGGTAACCCACTTCCGGTGATTGATGCATTTACGTACCTATGCTCGGTCATAGATAATAAAGGATCCAACTCTTCAGAGATTTGGTGTCGTATTCGCCTCTCTGCTGCAGCGTTTAAGTAAACTTTTATGGAACAAAAGTAATATTTTTATTAAAACCAAGATTAGAATATATAAGAGTTTAGTGCGTTCCATTCTACGTTATGCTAGCAAAAGTTAGACTCTCACCCAAGTGGATATACAAAAATTGTCCATTTTGAACAAAGTTGTATAAGATCTATATGGTTTTGCTCACTGTTCTCTATTGAACTCAACCATTTAATAACTATTATAATATTTCGACCATTCCCAGATATTTGTAAGTCTCTTAACATTCATGTTCATGTATCTCTAACAAAATAAAAGAAAGACGATTAAAATGGATTGGCCATGTATTACGTAGATCGCCCACTCATCCAGCCAGAATAGCTATGGAAGCCCATCCATTATCCATTATAACATGCGAACCTAGTCCTTTTATTCACGCTAAGCCTCCTCGTCCAAATGAATTATTTAATTGGACGTCCGTTCGCAGCACCAGAGGAGTTTAACTCGGATTGTAATTAACATTTCAAGTCAGCAAACCTCAAATGTCGTTCATTAAGTGCACATTTCAAAAGTTGGTGTTTTTGCAGACGTTATTGCGATTTAGACTACCCTGGGCGATAATAACCGGTGGGGGATGTATATCCCCGATAATGATGATGATTCGTTACTACATTGAACCTAACTTGGTCGTGTATGTTTGTGAGTTGTACTAACTTAAATGTCATCTGTAACCCCGGTTTTGTATATGTATATACTAAAATTTTATGATTGTGACTCACGAGAATAAACGAAATGAATTCTTCTTTCAGTTTAAGTCTTCTTATATTTTTGTTTGAAATTATAAAGGGAACCCAATGCTTTAAATTTTAGATGTATTCGTATACAAAGCTAATTAGTTTCGTGATTGGTTTTGCACAACTTTATTTTGACTGAGAGATACCTAAGAAGTCGTATTGATTTTATTTGTTCTTATAATCATAATAACTATAATGTTTTCCAAATATGAAGGAAGCAAATTACTTTTTTGGACAATCGGAAAAACCAGTGGGCAATTCTTCAAAATTAGACGATTTCGATTTTGATCAGGAAAATACACTGACGCACAATTATGGAGCGTCTTTATTGCGCTACGATTTGTCCAAACGCGACGACTGCATATTCCTGTCCGACGTCCGAGCCCTATTCAATCAATTTGACTTCATTCTGTGCGGATTGAATGGTAGTCAAGACGGATCGAATACGAGTGCCATCGTTAGCTCAACGTCTTGCGCCGGTGATTATGGCGTCAGTGATTCGGGCCATTCGAATGCAAACAGTCAGAATGTATTCTTCCAAGACTATTGTCAGTCCAATGGAAGTTATAGCAAATCGACCAATTCGAAGTTGTCGTTGGTGTCGGGGAATTGTCATTGGATTCGTATTGTCTACTTGCGTGTCGTAGCGGCGTGTCAAGTTTTGTCGGTGACGCATTATTTGCATGCGCAAAAAGCACGAAATTTGGCTGCATTATTTCGAGGCAAGTGTTTTGAACAGCTTTAGGCGTTTGTGTTGTGAATTAAAAAAATTTGTATGTTTATTGCTTTGAATGTTTTTTGTCAGCAGTGGGGACATTTTAGCCAAGCCGAATATGGGCCCGCATTTTAGTGTGCCGGTGGTGCGATTCAAACCCATGCCCACCGAGGTCCAAATCGAGCGCTGTACCGCTAGACCACCCTGGTTTTGTAGATACTAATAGTCAATTAGTTCGGTTAAGACATTTCGACCTGATGTGTGATTTGAGGTTTGTAAGTTTTTTGATAGAATCACCATGTCAAATAAATTGAAAGATGGATACCAGATGTGCAGTGATTTATTAGTTAAGTAATTTTGACTGAAAGGTTGAATTAGAGAATTATGTTGTCTTGTTTGAGGTTGATAATATCACGTTTATAGGGAAGATCGTCTTTATGGAAATTTTGCTGCCTGATGCATGTAGATATTTGTTTATAATGATGATATTAGTTTATTGGTAAAACATTTGTTTCAATTTTGATATTATTATGTTATAATCACGGTTTTTGTTTAGTTTTGTATATTAATAGGACTACCGAATAAAATGAATTACATTTGCCACGTTTATTTCATATCGTTTAAATTGAAACCAACTTTGTATTATTTTTGAACATGTAACACGACCGTTGATTTCTCTCTTGTATCCATTTTAGGCATCTATTGCAAAATCGATTTAGTTCACGATGCAGCATTCAACTGCCTCAAGCGTTTCGTATCGCAAACAACAATTGATGTCGAATTGAGACATGTCATTGTCAAGCCCATTTTACAAAACGTGCGTCAAGGCGCCAGTCTCAAACTGCACACCGTCCGACAATTGGCCTATTGTGCCCAATTATTTCCCAGCACATTTAGCGAACGATTTTGTGATACCATTTTGGTAAGGATGCATCCAATTGACTGTTTATATGTGTGTGTTTGTATTTGATTTGTCCATTTTTTCATTAAACATTAATAAGCAATTTGACAAGTTTTTTGTCCAAAGGATGTATCTCTATTATAGTATATCGTTTTCTCTAGACCCATCTAAACAGCATGATTGACACCATTGCGTCGAAGCAGAATTCTTCGTCTATTTCTACACTTACACCTGCAGTAAGTACTACATACATTGTTATTTATCATTCATTTATTACGCAATGTTGCACTTTACAGCTACATTAAACAGACTTATTGATTTGAATTTTGTAGAATTTAGAATTGTGCACATTGTTGTTGGATTTGTTCCATCTCATTCCTTTGGCTACTTCAAAATACGTATCGCTTCTCATCGAGGCCGTTGTTCGAGCCGAGGTGGCTCTCAATATTGAACCAACTAGTCCACTGCGGCTTCCTCTAACTCGATTTCTATCGCGTTATCCGGCCGAAACGTGTACCAACTTACTGACGGGGTCGCGATGGCCCTACAATCCGCATGCCAATAGAATATTTTTGGTATGTTGAATTATTGTTTGGGTTTTATTGCTTCGATGGAGTGTTGAAAACAATTTTACCATGCGGAATTTAATATGAGACATAATATGAGAATCTGTCTACAAGTTGCTGAACAACCCTGGCATGTTTGAAGATGTTATTCAATGAATTGAATGACACATCGGTGATCATTGCTCATTTATTTGACAGTGATGCTCAAGTTCAAGTGGAATTAACTTGTGCTTTGACAAATTTAAATTGATCATTTGGCTTATTAAATTTCGAATAGTTGTCAAGTTTTTTGTTGCAATGCTCTTTGTCATTTATTTATCGTGCTATTGACGAACTTTACATTTTACCCAATAGGCCTCCTTGAAATATCCACAAGGACAGTCAATTTTCGATTATTTGCGCATCAATTATCGCATTTTGGTCGATTTGATTCAACCTAATGAAATTATCGATCAAAAAAGTACGTTGCACAACATTCGTGCTTTTCTTTATGTTATTTTCACAATAAAGTCAATCAACTATCTGTGACTGGATTGACATGGTCGAGTGGTCAAGATTTCAGATTGATTATCTACGACAACGTATGTGTCTGTTTGAGTCCTACCATTTTTCACAGTCCATTTATTTATATTTTGGAACTTGATGTATTTACATGACATTTTTTTCTATTTTGCAGTAGGCAGTCAATTTAAGCGCTACTATTTGCCTCGTATGGGAACCGTACTGACCTACGCGTGTCCAAGACATTTAGCCATTCGTGTTGTTCACACAATCCATTCATTGTCGCCATCTTGGCTACTTACCTCGCCAACTGCAGCGACCGAATCTGCAAAATCTCGCATCAAGTCATCATCGTGCAAGTTGAATACCTATCATCCGTTAATCGATGCTCTACTTAATTACTGGCGTTCCGATTTGTTTAGCAAGCGTCAAGCCAACCTAACGCTCATTACTTTGACAAAATCGAACAGTGATGACGAATGGATGGCCGAGGGTGAACGCTTGGTAGACTTTTCCGAATCTGATGCGACGGCGCGGTCAGGCGACGATTTCGACAACTGCGATCCTAGTTCCATGCATTTGGCTGGGACGGTAGATCACATGAATTGGGACGAGCCTCGACTGATGCTCGACTGTTTGTTGGATGTTTTTGGGTAAGAGATGTGTGTCTATGGGCTCAGTGGTTAGCGAACTAGGAAGAGGTCTAGGGTTCAAATTCTAATTACTGCCTATTGTCTATAACTGAACAACACCTATTTCTTTATAGGAGCAACTAGTGGTTTACTTGATTCTACATGATCTCAATCCAGTCGATATATTTGGATAGAAAGTTTGGTTTGAATGGAGAGTGAAGTTACGGGCAGTCAACATTACTACTAGTTGGTTACTAAATATTTCTGCAAAGTGCATTATTTTTTATGGTAGTATTGAAAGTTTACTTCCTGATGGTTGATGATCTTGTCTATTTTATTTATCTATAGTTGAGTTGGAGTTTTTTCTGTTTTTAAAACGTTTTTTGTGGTGGTTTAAATGAATGTTGCAAGTAGAATTGAAGTTTGATTTAGTTATTGTAATGTAACGTAATTATTGTAAATGGACTCGAGAAAAGGGACAATAATGTTTGTATATTTTAGATAACGATAGTAACCATTATTTTAAACAGATTTTTGTTGGTGATTTTATAAATATTTTGTGTTTGTAATTGTTCAATGCTTTTTAACATCGTTTTGTATACTTCATAGTAATTAAAAAAATAAATTTTTAAGCTGTTTAATTTGGCACAGTTATATACATTTTTGTGTACAAGATGTACACTTGCATTTTTAGATTATTTAGTTAGGTAATATTTTCAGTTATTCATTGTGGTTGATGATGTAGTCACCTCTTCATTGTTTCTATATTTATGAAATGTATTAAACGATTAACTCATGTCCTGATAAGCGTAACAAGCGTAGAAGTATAACGACGGTTGTTGGCTGATGGACGGTGCCACTGTTCGCAAATATTGACGAGACCGCCTGATTTTTTGCCAGGGTTATTTTCATTAGCCTAACGGTTGCATATGGTATGCATATACTTTAATATACCTTTTAAGTATTCTCAGAGTATTCTTGCATCCATCTGCCGAAATGGATGCCCAGTTATACTGCTGTTTACTCGGTCTCGACTGTGTTAGTATAGGTGCTTAGGTGTATCTAGTTCAAGATGCGCCACGTGTAGGTGACAGTCAGGAATATGACAATTCTATTAGAAAGTGAGACCTTAAAAGCACCCCTATATTAATAAATTAAGACAATTATTCGTACACGTTTTATGCAAACTCCCACTTTCCAGTTCGAATTCAGACGATTTCAATCTATTATTTGTCGTTGTAATCGGAGTGACTCGTTTGCGTTCCGTAGCTGGCTTGTATCCTCTGCAATGTTTCCTCGAAAAATCCATTGCAAATGCTACTTTGGACTGGCACAGACGGCTGTTTTTACACTACGTGTCTATCGTCAAGTCGCGCATCATTTCGCCGCATGGCACTATGGACGACTTACTGGACAAAAAGTGTCCGGTAGCATTTGGATTCAATCAGTCGGTGTGTGCCGAAGACTTGTACCGACTGTTGGCCAATTTAATCCTACCTTCGTTGTCGTTGGCTTTGGACCGGTGTAATCAGGGTTTGTCGGATGATTTGACCCAATTTTTGGGTTGTGAAGCCAAGCCCTTTGAAACAAATGGTACGTGAATGTTTCGATTACATGTTTTTAATATTTGTATTTTGACGAGTACGCTGACGTTACATGATGATCGAATCAAATAGCGATACGTTATTTGCCCACATATATTATAATAATACATTGTAATAACAGAAAGTAACCAATTAAGAACGTTTACCAAGTCACATTAAAATATTATCAATTCAATATAATTATACAGACTACAGTGCTTAAACCTACGACTGAATGCAACTCAAAGCATAAAAATGTGGTGTTTGTTCATTCAAGGAAAAATGGATAGTCATAATAATCAATAATTCTTAATTAAGTTATTATTACTGGAAAATGTTAAACATGAGATAGTCAAGCTATTCTTAACACATTTTCATAATTCGAAGTTGCTACAATATTTATTGGTTAAGAGACGTTTGAATATGCGTATTGACATATCAGTTCATCTAATAGAATACCTTGTACACTGGGCTGAATTTCCTTTTATTACTATAGTACACACCGATAACATAAACAAAACATTTGTAAACGCAATATGTTTATTGGATAAAAAGCAGTCAAATGGTGATATCTATTCCCCAACAATATTTTGTCTTTTTAGTGTAAAAAATGGAATTGCAAAAGTTCTACTATTTTTTATTTTTAGATTTAGATTTGGTTCATCTGTTTGTATCCATTTTGCTCCAAGATCCGGCCGTCCAACAATGCACCGAATTGCGCGTTCAGTATTACAAAATGGCCAGTTTGTTTGTGCATTATGCGCCGAATTATATCGATGTTGCAAATACGAGGTAATTTGCGACACATTTTCCGCCTTTTTCTTCATGTCTGTCATTTGAGCGAATTGGTTTTTAAAAATAATAAATTATATTCATATTTTTAAACAATGTCCAATTATGTGGAACCTTTGAGTCCATGAAAGCAAAGCTTTGGTGAACAAAAGAAAATATGGTTCCCTCATATTTTGAAAGGAAATTATCTTATAAGTGAACTTACATGTGTTTAAAAGTGGACCAGTGAATTACTTAGCTGTACATGATCGTTTTGGTAGATGAACGTAGACAATTCAAACGGAGTGCTAAATTGTATAGTCCTGAAAGTTTATGATTTTGTTTTCAGGTTTAATGTCTATTGACCACTTTTCAAACAGTTAAATACCGTATTGATGATAATGTTTATGATGTATGTACAATGATAATTGTATCATGTACGCAATGTATTCCTACTGGATTATTTGAGAAAGAATCAATAATGGGAATATGAAAAAGAATTCAATGTTGAAACCTTTTTGTATGAGATTACGGTGTGGATATTGTTTAGACACTTTCATTAATTTTATTTTAATTCGGTTTTGAATTATTCTTGTCGTTATAATTGATTTATTTATGTTAACTTCGTGTATCTATATTTTATTGTTTTCAATAGCGAAGAGGGATATCGCATGCAACAAATTACACATTTTGCATGGCCGTGTGTTACAAGTAGTCTGAGCGTGGTCGATTTGCAAGAAAAGTACACCGGTTTGCAGTTGTTGTCGCATTTGATAGCCAAATTCGATGTAGCCAAAAAGGCAATTGTACAAGTTTTTCAATGTTTGGCCAAGGGTGCTCATACAGAGACGAAAAAGATTGTCAATCCCGCAGTGGACGTGCTTATTTCAGCGTGGGTTGTCGGATGCGAGGAACAGGTTAGTTGTCGCTTATTGAGACTTGCTAGTCAGTTCTTATTTGATTTTTTGTTTTTTTGGGTACACCTATGAGGTTGGAGTTATTGTAGGGGGGGGGTGCGTTACTTGTTAATGATTGAATAAAGTAGCAACAAGGTTTTATTACTAGACATATGTTGCTTCAATAGCTGTATGCTTTGACTATTCGTGGTATGATTATTGTTAATAATAATAATAATTGTTGATTCATTAATTTCGTTTTTACTACTTCAATGTTTTATGGGAAGCAAACAAGGGCCCACATTTAGTGGGAGTCGAACTCATGTCCACTTAGTTTTGAGTCTATCACTACCAGTTCTACAATTATAATTTAGATATTTAATATGAAGCTTTCGCCCTGCTATTATGTGGTGAAGAGAAATTGAAGAATGACATTTTAAAGCTTTTATGCAATATGCTATGTTATATGCCTATACAATACTGTCAAACTACCTGCCACAAAATAGGGAATGATTGGGTTTTCATCCAAAGCATTTGAGTGAAATTCCCGACAGTAAGGCCGCAAGTAGATTATTGTTAGCCTGTTCTTTTTTATTTAAATTCTTTGGTATGGGTAACCTTTCAGGGCAAAACATTTCCAACCAGCACAATTCTTTGTATTAACAGAGCATACAAACCCTTGAACCGCGACAATATGATTTATTCCGGGGTTTGTAGTTAATGGAATAATAATTCGGTGAATGTGATAACTCTAATACAATACATCTGGCAACATTAATGATGGATTGAATTATTGTAGAAGTTCTGTTGACATGAAATTGTAAATGTTTTTCATCACTAATTTAATATTTGTAGAAAATTTTGGGTTTGACTACACGCAAAATTATGCTTGAAGATCATGGTATCCAGTCGTGTGTCCACATACTGTAAGTGAATTTTTTTGTGAAATGGGATTGTTTTATGTGTAATCTTAAATATATCTCAACTTTTATCAATCCGACATGAGATACATGTAGTAATATCTTGCGTAGTTTTCAACTGTTCAACGGAAAACCACAGTTTATTTCTACTAATAAAATGTGTAGCTATTCTTTTTAGCACTAACAATGAATAATTTTCAGTGCAGTAGTTTTAAAGTGAATTGATAATTGTATTTACAATTTTGTATGTGTGCTTATATTGTTGTTTATAATTTATTTTATCATTATTAGCGGCATCATTGTACGTCATTCGGCATTGTATTATCCAATTCGTCATCAATTATTACCTCACATTATCGTAATAATTTCGAGGTTATCTGTTCAACAAGTACGTTATTGTCGCAACTTCGTTATATTTGTACGAGTGTGCTACACTTGGATTTTTTATACTTTTTACTTTGTGAGATAACCAGTTAACTGGATTCAATAATTGATTAACAAATAAGGACGAGTTTTCAAGGGTGAAATATTGGAATTATCAGATTTACTTGAATAATAAACCCACTTAGTTTTAGTCAACCAGGAGTACTGTACAGCTGTTTTACCCTTCTTTGAAATCATCAGCAATGCACACCTTTTAAGTCTCACACTAACTTGTATCAACGCCCTATCTCATGTCAGGTCGAGGTTTTAAATACTGTACTACTTATGGTTGAAACTGATCCTGTAAATTTATTATTTATAATGATGGGTTGTAGCCAATTTTGTGTTTTATTAAAAGAGCAGTTTTTTTTACAACAAACAGTATATTTGTAATATATTCAAGTTCCAATAGATGACTTGCTGATTAGCAGAACGAGCCGGGTTGGTTGAGGCGGTTCGAGCGATAGATTTGAAATTGGATGGTCACGGGTTCAAGTACCGTCATTGGCATTAAATGTGACTCCGTTTGGTTTTTGCTGAATAAAATGTTTCCCGTCAAAGATTCAAGCAGTGATGATCAAATAAATAAAATCAACTTACAAAGGAATTGATTTTCGATGGTTTTTCTTTTAAGCGTTTGTGCACTTGCACTCAACTATTATTAGAAACTTTGAATAGTCATTAGTTTTTGAAGGAGGTGGTTGAATACGCACAGGTTTGACTCTAACGACCGTAGCGCGTTGTAGACCTTCATTTGGTTGCGCTTGATGAAAAATATTTTCGTGAAACATGCAAACAATAAATTCACGATAAAAATTAATGTTGTTGGCATCTCTGTTTTTATTATTAATGATATTAGTTTAGATACGTCAATAGAATAATAATTATATATTATGTCATGCTTTCTTTATACATTTTTCAAATTCTACTATTTAAACACCAAAGTTGCCAGTTGAACAGCGTCGGCTGGCTTTGGATATGATTTACACAGCAGCTCAGTGGGATTTGCAATGTCGCACTTCCGATCGGGTTCAGACGACAGAGAAGGATGTCAGTCAAATTGCAAGTGGATCAGATGGCACACTTTGTGTAGGTTTTGTACATTTAATGGATTTAAATAAATTTATTATGGATGTACTTTTTGCTAAATCTTGAATTGTAATTATATATGTATATATTGTGTTTTTCAGTCGGATTCATCTAATGCACCGATGGAGAAAACACAACGAGATCAGTTGGTTAATTTGATGATTCGATTTGCTTGTCAGGTATGTGTTGATGGTCTGGTTTGATGTTTTTATTACGGCATAATTGATGGTTAAGCATAATGATGTATCTAAGCTGTAAAAATGCGTGGCCTACTTCTTTGAAAGCAATTGGTTGATCCCGATTGTGAGAAGTTACGTGTAATCTGTAAAGTTGGTTAATTATCTTAAGGAGAGTTTGGGTGTTGAGTGGCCACTAAATGCTTCACAGTTATTCAAATTAGAAGTGTACATCTTAATATTAGGTTTAGAGGACTTTTATGGTTTTGTCTTATGCTATTTTGACAAACAATGGTTTAAGAAAATGCAGTGTCGGTAGAAGGATATTTGGGAGGTGTTTCTGACGTTTTCAGTTTTTTTTGTAACCATACCTATTTTTTAATAGGTGTGCTTAGTTACTGTAAATTAAAAATTGGAATTTTGAAGATTACCTAGGTTGTTATATTTAGTTCCGAACTTAATGTTAAAGTGCATTCTATGATATCATGATTGCTTCCATTTAGCGTTCTTGTATTACAATCATATATATAATACATGAGTCACCAACTAAAGATTTTTGAAATAAAAATGCAATAAGTTGAAAACGGTAATTGACATTTTTAAATGTGGTTTTACACCGAGCATGGTATTGAAACATCTCGCTGGTGGCAACCGAATTATGCTGTAAGACGTAGTTGCAAAGACCGGTTGCCGTCTGAACAATTAAAATTGTTAATTGGTTATTTACCAACTTCCGGACAATCCATAAGGTCTGGTTTAGTGTTTACATTTTTAGCTTGTTCTGTTGGTCAGTAATTAGTAAAATCAGGTTGCATTTTTATTCTGATTTAAGGTAGGCGCAGTTTAAATTAATTGATTTATGTATTTGTAAATATTTCACTAAATAATCGTCATACAATATTCATTTTAATCAATATCAGGCCATTGACACGAGTCAGAATGGCAATTTGTTTGAGCAGTCAATTGTACGCACGCTCAATCAATTGGAATTTGTTTTGAAGTCGGAAGTTTGGGGTGGTGAAACGTGCGAATTGCGCCTCAACTTCATCGATCGCTACTTAAATCCGGACGAGTCTGGCACAAACTCGGGACCGAGCACTACTGTGGTCGGTGGTGGAAGCTCTGCCAATGCATCCAATCCAAATACGGGGTCGTCGATGGGTGCGGCTCAAGCCACGAGTTTGTTGATGACTTTGGAAGTACTTCGCGTATTGTTTACGGTTTTGGTAAGTGTCTGTTCTAGTTTATCTGGTGCAGTGAATTTTTTTAAGTCCTGCAGTTGGGCACTTGTTTGTGGAGGATTTTATTTCTGATTATTACTATCTTTCTGGGTTTACACAATTTAGCATTATTGAGATACAATTGTGTAGTTGATTCTATGATATTTTAACGCAACCAATATCCCCCTTTTGGGAGGTCCGTTTTAAAGACCTATTAATTACATATGTTTGGAGCTGGACTGGTTGTTCAACTCTATCGTTGGCACAAAATGCAAACCTTTGGTTGGCTACACACACACAATTATCCTCTTGTTTTCCGTTAAACAATTTCCGAAAAGAAGATCGCTTAATGGTGATTGTGCTAAATGTATTTTTGTTATTATTGATTTTATTATATTGAACGATGTGCCAACATTGTGTTTTCCATTTCAATTGCAGGATAGCCCGACACTTTTGAGCAATATGAAGCACATTAGCCCAGGTTTGTGCAATATTCTCAATCGACAGCTGACCAACATGCGTCTCATTCGGTCGTGTTCTGGTTTGCTGCGTGCCATGTTGGAACGATATTCGGCCGAAGCATCGCACAGACAAAAAATTACCGCGTTTCCCGACATGTTCGACACATATTCGTCTGCTTTGAAAGCGATTCAGGATTCGTTTACGTTGTTTAGCGAAAAGTGCGTTTGGACATTTTTCATTTGTTGTTTCAATAGTTACGTGTCCTATTAAACTTTTTTGTGTGGATTTATTGTTTATTGAATGGTACTTATTTTGAATTGTTTATATACGTGTGTTTGTTTTGAGTATTTATACTCCATTTTTTATACATCACGAAGTGTAATAGGCTTAAGAATTGAACTACTGTTGGGTTGTCAGGGTTATTAGTGATCCGGTGGATTTGAGTAATGTGTATAAAGTTTAAATGTCCAAAGATAATAATATTTCTGACTATTACCTCCACGTGGTGCATCTTAGACTAGGTATACCTATGCATAACAGTATAACTGGGCTTCTTTTTTGGAGTATGCACCCAAGATACTTAAGGGAATATTAAAGTATACGTGTACCACATATATATGTTGGGCTAAGTTGATAACCTTTACAAAAAATTATACATTCACCATCCTTTGTTAATAGTGGCGATGTCACAAGGATGCCACTTATCAGTCAAAATACTTCGCCATACTTCTATAATTGTTACGCTTTTCAGGCCATTGGAGTCGATCGTTTAGTATACTGCATAAATATAGTAATGATAAAAAGGTGACAAGATCACAAACCAAAGTAAATGAATATTTAGTTGTTGAGTAGTTTAAATTTAAGACGATTCTAGTGCCAAGTCAAAGATTTGTTTGCCATTATTTGGTCAACATTTACTGTATATTATAAATTATGAAAGTTGTATAACGGGTATGTTGTTGAATATTTATAAAGCGGTTCCAAATCGTCATTGCTGACCCGTATTCAGTCGGCCTTTTTGTTGTTCACATCGACCCAAGTGCAGTCCAATCCACACGCCTTTGTCGATCGATCTATCGTTCAACTAGTCAAATTAACCGATCGTCTTATTCAGGATCTCATCGGGTTTGGATATAATTCTAATTTGCAGGATTCGGGTAATACTGCACGTAAGTTGGCTGGATTTTCAATTTAAAACTTCGATGGCAAATTTTAGTCATTGTAGTTACACTTGTATTAAACAATATTAGTTATAATAGTCATTCTAATTTATTATTTGCAAAACTTTTGGTACCGTTTAAGGTTGTCTAAACTTCAACAACAGGTAGAGGTAACACTACAATTTAGGAATTATTCCTATTTAAACAAATAGTTTATTGTTGAGTTGACATATACATATATATGCATATACATACATACATACATATATATACATATATATATATATATATATATATATATATATATATATATATATATATATATAGACATATATACCTGTATTATTATTATTTTAATGTATCCATCTGAAAATATTTTGTATAATACCAATAAGTTGTTCAATTCTAAACTTTTGCAAGCATAACGTAGAATGGAATGCACTAAACTCTTATATATTCTAATCTTGGTTTTAATAGAACTATTACTTTTGTTCCATAAAGGTTTACTTAAACGCTGCAGCAGAGAGGCGAATACAACACCAAATCTCTGAAGAGTTGGATCTTTTATTATATATGACCGAGCCTAGGTACATAAATTCATCAATCACTGGAAGTGGGTTACCATTAACAGTGATTGGAATACTAAAGGGACGTTTCCTAAAACCATTGTTTCTTTTAGTATTAAGATATAAATCGTATTTCTCTGAGGCTTTTTGAGTTTATTTACGTAGTTCGCCCACTCATCTAGCCAGAATAGTTATGGAAACCCATCCATTACCCAGATGAAAAAGAAGGCCAAGCGGCCAATGAAAAATTTAGACGGACATTGTGGTATGCGAACTCAGTCCTTTTATTTATGCTAAGCCCCCTCGTCTAAATGAATTATTTAATTGGACGTCCGTTTGTTTACCCTATGCAGCCAACAGAGATTATTGGAGGGGTTTAACTCGGGATGTAATTAACAATTAATGTCAGCACACCTCAAGTGTCGTTCTTTAAGTGCACACTACAAAAGTTGACGTTTTTGCAGACGTTTTGGTTTTTTACACTACTCTGGGTGATAATAACCGGTGGGGGTGTTTATCTCCGATGATGATGATGTTTATTGTTAGCAAGTTTAATTAAAACTCGACCTTATCATGAGAATTGTGATCTCTTTGACTAACATTTTAACATTCAATTGTTTAAAGAAAGGTTGTCAACGTTCAATTAGGGTTAAACCTTGTCTCTTCTAAAGTATTATTTGGGGACGCCGTATTAGATAAAATTTTCAACGTTTTCTTATGTGTTTCTAAAAGAACTGACCGACATCCTCATCATGAGTCTGGAAGTTATCAAATCTCGGCTGAATGTGGTGAGTCATGAAATGCGCAAAACCGTATTTGGACCACATTTGTGTTTGATCATGGATCGTGCTCGTGATCCGCGTCTATTTCGATCGGTTTTGAAAATATTGCGCGACTGGATTTACGTGCCCAAGTCGGAAGAACATTTTGCTCCTACAGCCAGAGAAAAGGTCAACTTTTTCTATCATTTGTGGCAAGCCTATCCACGCTGGGTTGATCATTCTCCGGATGTAGCCAAAGAAATACTCGAATGCATTTATGATGTGAGATTATTTTTTGTTATTCATTTTTAAATGTATGACTTTTTCGTGTTCATTAAAGCATTTGCATTTCTATTAAACTCTATATTAGAATGAACAAAACAAACATTAAACTTTTAATGGGACTTTTCAATCTATTATAAGTTGATTAATCTATTCATGTCAGGTTACTTAATCAATAGCTTCTATTACACTAATTTGTCTAGACTAAAGTCATTGTTATCAACTTCACAACTTGCTTATTCAATATAATTTTTGTTACTGTTGAACTGTTTAGGTTTATGCGGGTGGTGACTATAGAAGTTGGATAGCATAGTACTTACCGCTGGTTCATATTCACTGGGATTGTCATAAACCTATTGGCTCATTTCCTTTTCCTCAGGTGTATGCAAGTGGCAGTGTATGCAAAAACCATGACCTATACATCAAGCTCGAACAGGCGTTTTGTTGTTCGTTGGTCGTGCCATTCCCCGAAATACGCGAACGATTTGTTGCCTGGTATTTGGAGGCATCGCAAATACGCTATCCCGTCCAATCGAGTCAGCGAACGACCGCGTCGAACGAATCCGACGGTGCCACATCGTCTTCGGTCGATTCGAAAGAAGTGACCGAATCGAACGAACCGATGTCGTCGGGGACCAGCGTTCAGACATTTACGTGCGCTCCGTTGGTTGTCAGATTTTTATTCTTGCTCGTTTCCAATACGTGGGACGAAGCTCATTTTCGCGACAATTATTGGCTATCGTTGTTCTTAGATGTACGTTTTTAAATTTTTTTAATTGGATATTTACTTTGTGCTAGTTGTTGTTTGGTAATGAGCAATCTATGTTGATGAGCGTTTTGCAAGGCTAATGAAAATTTTAAAATTGGATTACGTAAAATTTATTTAGTATTAAAGGTTTAGACAAAAGATGGACTTGCACTGCAATATCTTCTGGACGGATGATAGCAGAAATAATGGTATGATAAATACAAGTGTGTTATGTATTTTGGTGGAAGAAAATAAAAGGTTTGTAAAGGTTTTTTATTCATAATAGTTTGCAGCCATTATCTTGACATTTGAATTCCAGAGTGTTACTGAAGAACAAGATAAGCATCATGAAAGCGTTTTGACTATGGGAATTGTATATCTAAACACAAATACATACTTCATAGTTCGCATTACGGAAACGTATGATTTTATGCATTGTTTTCAATGAAATAATTATGATGTCTGTATTTTTCTTCTTTTTTTGTCATTATTCCATTTTGAAGGTATTGTTGTGTGACGTGGATACCGATTTGCCTCCCTCTTTGTCCGCTTCCTCACCTCTATTCCCGAATGAATTGGCTCCAAACGACGCGTCATCAGTTACTGATGAATTCGACTCCAGTTTGAACCAACAGAGTGAATTTAGTGAGCTGATCGAATTACAACGCCAGGGATTGTACCAATTAGAAAACGTAAATACGTTTTTTTATTTGTTATTGCGTTCTGTTTTGATTATTACTACGCTGAATCTTTTTCGAGGAACATTTTTCAGCAAGTGGAGATTTTGGCGAAGCTGAACATTTAGTGCCACTGGTGTAATGCGAACTCATGCCGACCCAGTTTTGAGATCAACACTGTCTATACCTTTCCATCCCGGTAGATATGTTAAGAAAAAGGTTGTATTTCTCATCTGTAATTATCATTTTTATAACATTTTTGCGTAATTTATAGCTAAACTTCATACTTTTATTAACTTGAGTTGTTATATGGTAGAGGATAGATTTGTATAAAGACAATTTCCTTTGTAGTCAAGATGATGTCGTCTAATGGATGTAGTTCTCACTAGTTTATTGACTTAGTTTGATGATAAAAGACATATTAACTTCATGATATCTACATTTTTATTAAATTACACAAAGGACTTCTAAACAATGTTACATTTAGTCATTTGGTTGGTGGCATAGTCCCGTCTTTATTATTTCTATATTTGCATGGCATATTAAACGATTGACATCAGTGGCTTGTTAAGTGTAACGAAAGTAGAAGAATAGGGACGACGGTATTCTTGTGACGGCGCCACTATTCACAAAGATTGATGAGGCTGTCTGATTTTTTACTATTTTTATCTCCCTTAGCCGAGAGGATGCATGTTATACATGTACCTTAAAGTATCTTTTAAATACCCTGGGTGTATGCTTGCACCCATCCGCCGAAGCAGAACGATGTTACAGCTATATAATTACTTATAATGTTGAAATAAAGGTAAACTCATTTATTATTCTAAGTATGTCGCATACTCTTCTAATTGTTATTATTGATGAAACAATTTCATCATTTTATTATGTATCAATGCAGATTACCGCCGAGATGGGTCTTCGAGGCATCTTGTCCATAGCCCATCGGCGTCCAGTGCTGGCCAGTTCAATATTTTCCGAATTATGGACCCAATTGTGGAATCGTTTGTTGCTCAAAAATCCATCTATTGGAGCACCCGAATCAGTTTCGATGGAGGAATCGCTTTCGCGATCGTTTATCTATTCCAATTCGTTGACGGATCCAAATCCATCTCGTCAAGAGTCAACGGAACAAGTCTCGTCGGAATCGTCGAATCAGCCTGCTGGACAGTCGCTGACCGAGTCAGAAATTCGCGGCTTTATCATTCCCCAGCTCATTCGGTTTTTGACATCAGATCAACACGTCCATCCAAATGAGCCACAGCCCAGTTCGTTGGGTGCGTTTGTTCGCGCCTTGGCTTCGTGTCCAGATTCGTTGCTCAATTATATTCCACTTCCAGCTTTAACGGTACGTTGGATTCAACATTGAATGGAATGACATCGTTATGAATCATTTGTAGCAAGTACATTAATAATAGAAGTTTGCATAAATGGATATTCGTTTGCACTGGTTGGAAGGCATGTCGGTTAGCGGATGTTGCTTATTTTTAGTGACATTATTAGAAGCATTTTAAAAAGTATTAATACCAATCACACACTGTAGTAAAAAGCAATTTTTATTTTTGCAATTCTGAATCTACAAGATTTGTGGATTATTTACTATTAGACTGTTGTTGGAGAAGAAATAAAAAAGTATTTATGTCTCTTTTTTTAATAAACAATATGAAGGCATGTTGTAAACACTTATTTAGAATATATCCTAAGTGAGACAATAAATGGACCCCAGTTGTTTGGAGCATTATAGCAGTTTTTCTAAAATTTATTGGACAAGCATTTGGTTCAGTTGCTTCCATATAAATTTGCCTTTTCTATTTGATTAGGATAGTATGTTTTGATAAAAGTACTGTTGATTGACCGATTGATATTTCTAAAGCATTGGCTGTGATTGCAGGAAAATGAATTACTGTAAATTGCATCCAATTTGTTACACGTAATTCAGATATTTGATCCCATTTCTCACTTTCCTATTTATCTAGTACATTGGCTATGCACACAACCAATGGCATACGATCGGCTTATTCCTCGAATCCTTATGCGCTCGAGCCTACAGTACGGACAAGTTTGGCAACTTCAACGACTTGTATTATTCGCTTTTCTATCCATCATCATCATCATCAACAACAACAACGAATACAGCCATCCAATCGAGTGCTTCAAACGATTTTCCGTTTGGAGCGGTAACTCTATCGCTTATTGCCTTATACGACGAAATGAATGATGTCGACATGATGTCGGCTGGCTGGTGGTTTCGGTTGTCGCCCCAAGGAACGTCATCGAAGACTTCCGATTTACACCACACTCCGTTACACATGCTGGCCTGTTTGGAATATGCTCAGCACGGCTATTTGCTGAAGGCGCTGGATTTGTCGCTTGATCATTTGTCACTATCACAAGTCATAACCGGTACAAATTCTCAGAGTGGTTCCACGTTGAACGATGCTTCACAAAATCGCACAGTAGCTACGTCGACGTCGAGTGGAAACAGCAAGACGTCGGTCAGTCATTCGCTAGCCGATCCGTGTATTCAATTTGGCGAACTCGTCAATCGATCGAGGCTTCATGAATATTGCATTCGGTATGGTTGGTGGTTGTTGCATAATGTTTGGGTTTTTTTAAAAAGGATTGAAAAGTGTCTGAACATTCAGTTTGAAAATTATTATTCTTTTTACTAGGATTTGGACTGTGACAAACGTGTCCTCCATCAAAACATTCTGGACAAATTTATTTGTAGCCGGAGTTTTATTTTATCAAGTTTGAATCATTCGCTTTTCCTTTCGATCAGGTATTTTCACGCAATTGTAATTGTGTAAAACTAACTGCATCCCATTAGTTGTTCCTGCTTAACGCAATTTTTTCTTTAATTCTTTTCTGTTCGAAACACCCAACTAGGCGGTTTTACTCAACCAGTCATCAACGGATTGACTGATGCAAGAGAACGGTGAAATGCATATGGAAAAGGTTTGCTTAAGTATCTATTAAGGTGTGTTATGTCAATCAAAATAGCAAAATTGTTGAATTGTAGATGTATAATTCGCAACTTTGCTGTTTTCCAATAGTATTTAAAAATCAATTTGTTTTGTAAACAAAGATTGTGGTCTGTGTAATAGTTGCAAATACAACAATGGTGTCAATAGTGTATACGTTTGTAACTATTAGTTGCACAATGTATTTTCAGTATGGCGGTTCAGCAGTTGATGATTATAAACTTTTGTCTTGTTAATTACTACTATTGCAACATATTTCAACTTAGAATGTATAACAGTATTTTGATAAACGTTAGATTGTTGAAAAAATGCGATCTATTGGTAATTTTCCATTGTGATCTATTTTCAATGATGATTTATACCAAACTGATAGTTGATTACAAAATGGGAAGAATAGCAGATTGGCTTGTGGACAAGAGCTTTGTTTTCGGGCTAATATATACTGGATTTGTTTTTTTTTAAGCATTGCCTCTTTATATAGACCTGGGCAAGTTGGCGATTGTACATATAATTGGGTTCTACGCAACTCCATTCTATCTGAGATTGTGTCTAACAACTTGTGTTCGAATCCCACAATGACTTACACAAATTTCACAAGGTTTTTGACACTAGCAATCATATTAACATAACGTTACTGTTTAAAATTTGCTCAAAAGTATCTTGTCCTATTTATTACACTGTGAATGATATCTCTAGCACAGTCAAAGAAAGACGATTAAAATGGATTGGCCATGTTTTACGTAGATCGCCCTCTCATCCAGCCAGAATAGCTATGGAAGCCCACCCATTACCCGGATGGAAAAGAAGGCCAGGCGGCCAACGGAAAATTTGGACAGACATTGTAGCATGCGAACTCAGTTTTTTTATTTATGCTAAGCCCCCTCGTCTAAATGAATTATTTAAATGGGCGTTTGTTTGTTTACCCTATGCAGCCAACAGAGATCATTGGAGGGGCTTAACTCGGGATGTAATTAGCATTTAATGTAAGCACACCTCAAGTGTCATTCTTTGAGTACACACTACAAAAGTTGACGTTTTTGCAGACGTTTTGGTTTTTTGGACTACCCTGAGTGATAATAACCGGTGGGGGATGTTTATCCCCGATGATGATGATGATGATGATGATGATGATGACATTGTGAATGATAATGTGCATTTCCATTTTCCGCTTTCAGTTATCTAAAACAATTGGGCCAATGGGATTCGTTGGAGGTGCTTGCCTCATCCGTACAGTCGGCCAGCTATTTTTCGAATCCATATGGATCGAGCGGATCTACTTCTACCAGTGGAGGTTCGGCTGGTGCAGCTATGAATGTTGTGGGCGGATTCAGCTATTGGGGTTTGAAAGCAGACGCTGCATGGCGGCGCAGCGATTGGTCTGAAGTCTATTACGGACTGGCTAGGGTATGTTTGTTTATGTTTAAAATGTCGATTGTTGCTCATACAGTTTTATATATTTGAACGTAGATTTGGTATTGCTGTCCAATCGGCAAGATGTATAACTGGAACTCACTTACTGAAGGTCAAACGATTAAAGATCAAACTTTTCTTAGTCAACTGATGTGTTTGAAAATAATTGTTTCGAAGATTTATAAATATTTGACTATTTTTTCACATTTTTTAATCAGAAAATAGATGTATAAATGTGTTGGCCAGGAAGGATTATTCCCTCCGATCACGAAAACGTGAAGGGGTGGTTGAGTTCTTAAGACACTACATTTTTGTTTTATGGCTATATGGTGACGTTTTCGAATTATCTACTGGACACAATTACCAACACTCACATAATATTTCTTACTCTACTATTATAATATATCCTTTAACACTCAACTGTTTAAAGAAGTAGTAATTTTCATGTCAAATTGTGTTATTGCGTACAGCTTGCTAATGAATGCCCCCGCTCGGAATTGCCCCGCTATGCGTTGATCCAGGGCGCTGCTTCTGTAGCCGGTCGGCGAGTCTCTGGTCTCAACGTTAACTCGGTGTCCTCCGAATCCGATCTCTATTCATCCAATCTAGTTTCGTTCGATGTTAGCGGCTCGTCCGTTCAATGCGGTGGATCGGGATCTTCGACTGGTGTAGGTGGGTCGTTGAATGTGTCTTCGTCGCCCTCGGCCAATTCCACCCATTTTGGTACGAATGCTTCGATGAATAACATGGTCAGTTTGATACACACGTCCGAGTTGGAAAATCATCGCATTGTAATGACAGTCCTCAAGGAATGGCGTCGTTTGCCGCTCATTGTTTCTACCGAACATGTTCCTTTGCTTCAGGTAAGTTTATGGAGTTTATTCGCATTATTTTATATGTAGATGAATTATTTTGGTCAGTGACCTTTCATTGTTTTATGGACTATCCGCACCCATTCGCCAAGGTAGAAATTTAGTTATGCATCTGTTTGAGTCAATAATTCACTGCATGGAGTTAGAAAATTTTATTAATGTAATTGGAACTTCAGAATTTTTAAGTACTACTCAAATATTTGGGATTATCACGGGAAATAATAAAGTTTGTTATTTAAATGATGGCACTAATGTTAATACGAATGGACAAAATCGCCTCTTTTTGTCTTACATACAGGATGGGTATACATTTTGATATCTTTTTAGTTTCCTGGGTGTTTACACCTGTCCAATAGTAACTAACTTACCGCAATGCACTCAATCATTACTTTGCTTCAGTGCATGTCCAGAATGTACCACATGGGGATACAAAATTAACAGTAATGTCGGTTATTGGAATTATGAACTAAATAAATATATGACCATTTCTCAAGTCCTTGCAATTACTCAAATTGTCATGATTTTGAGCGTATTGAACGATGTTTTTATTTACTTGTTTGGTTTGTTATCAGATTGCTCACCGTGCCGTCGAACTGACAGAGGGTAACAGCTTGTTGGCCCAATATTGTGGACATGTTCTGGGCAATACGTGTCTGGGAACGCCAAATCCTACCGTTGTTGGATCCAACTATTCGAGTCCCAGTCACAACAGTTCAGGAGCGTCTACGCCCGTTCCCCAACAGACCGCTACCAATACAAATGTGGGCGTTGGGTCTTCCGCGTCGGCAAGCAACAGCGGATCTTCAACAAATTTAAGAATGCCACTCAACCAGGCTTTGCACGATTACAAGACCGTGTTCAAATCTTGGCAGTGAGTTTTCAATTGCATTGCTTTTGTCTAGTGTTGATTGAAGTTTGCAAGCAGTTTTATAATTGACAAACGTTTTTCGATAATATCAGTAATTTGGTGTTGATAGCAAAATAATTCTTATTATCTAACAATGATGTGTTATTACATTATAATAGCTTTAATTTTCATTATATATATATATATATATATATATATATATATATATATATATATATATATATATATATATATATATATGGATTAAGTGCTTACGTTATTAAATATTGGAATTGAAAAAAATTATTTATATAACGACAAAGTAACTAGAATGACTTAATTTTCATGCATCTCTACTTTGTAATCATTGAAGTAACTGATTTGAATCAAATTTTATTTTATTATTGAAAGCAGTCTAATGGTCAATGCTTTTGAATGATTAGGTGTTTTTCAATTTTACAAATATTACACGTGATTGGTGCATGTTATAACAATTTTTCTTCAGTCACTTCTAGACTACAACATACACTTTTATTGTAGCTAGAGTAAACACCGATTATTAGGATTTTTTTTCTTTTTAATGGAAAATTAGAGTACGATGCAATTTTATCATTTTATCTTCGCATTGTTTATTGTAGGAGTAGACCCTGTTCTATTGGAGATGACCTCGGCTTTTGGCACGACATGTATTCTTGGCGCCAAGTTGTTGAAGAATCGATCATAAACTGTCATCCTTTTTCGCACAAATTTAAATCCGAAAGCGTGAGTTTTTCAAAAAACAAGTTTTATTAAGTCCGCGGATGTTAATTAGCGATACTTGGTCACATAAATTGTAACGAGAGAAAATAAACATACTACAACTAGTGTTAATTTAATCAATTCAATATAATTATACATAGTAGAATGTTTAAACCAACAAGTGAATGTGACTTACTAATCATCAAAATATGATGCTTTTCTATACAAAAGAAAAATCGATAATTACAATAATTTATAATGGTTAATTCAATGGTTATAATTGGAAAATATTCAAAATTAGATAGTTAAATTATTCTTAATAAACGCTGATAAATTTAAACCTAGTACAAGTTCATCGATTCCTTAAACATAATTTTTCTTTAGGGTATCTGGTCTAGGCTTGAGAGGGATCAAAACTAACAGTTCCGCTAATTGGTTTTACACATGCTTAATTTCATGGCTGTTGTCCTAACTTTGACAATAATAATGATAGTTTTTAAAATTGAATTATTCTTTTAGAATAACTTATTGGCTTTATGTCAACGCGAGCTGGCTTTGAGTCAACTGCAACTTGCTCGTGGAGCGCGGAAATCGCGTTACCCAACTATCGCTCAGCAGCATTTGGACAGGTAAGTGTACATTATTATCGCCATTTTTGGGGTATTACTTGGTATTGACGTAAATTTGGATTCAGTAGTTTCCCATCTCTTTTAATAGTTTTTAGACGACTTCAACTGTTATGCATGCACCTAAAAGAATTGTTACACGTATTGTACTGACACTCTACTGAACAGATGCTAATGATCCTGAGGATTCAAGTAATTCTTATAAAGTCTCAACTATCATATTCATCTGATGCGTTCTGGTCTAGGTGGGAATCACTGCTAAATAAATTGGTTTTCACTTTGGCGAATAGGTACTTAAAGGGTATCTTAAGGTATCTGTATACCATATATAGCAGTTGAGCTAAGGAAAATAACCCTCACAAAAAATCAGGCGGCTTTATCAATCTTTGCAAACAGTGACGCCGTCACAAGAATGCCGTTTATCAGTAAAAAAAACTTGTACGTTTTTTACGCTTATCAGATGGTCATATTCGATCACTTGACGGTCACATCACCAACCAAATGAATTAATGAATAAGTGCATACTATTACTTGTATGTACTGAGGTAGTTTAGTCGTTTATCACTAGACTCAAACTTGGGTTCAACTGCTACCGGCGACTTTAAATGCCCCTTTCCGTTTGGATGTGGTAAATGTCCATTCTTTCGAATAATATTTCCCAAAAAAGATTTAAACAGTAACAACTGAAACAATTCCACTTACTGTTTTACTATTTTAAACACACAATTTACTTGTTTTCTATTCTAGATACACGCGCATGAATTTGCCACCGTTGTTTGAAAAAACGAAACAAGAGATTAAGTTGAAGTTGGCCGAACTGCGTAAAGATGAATTGTTGGAGGTAGGTATTTAATTGCAACATAATGCAACTAGTGTCTAAAATTAGTGATGATGCCAATTTGAATTAAAACATGTTCTATTGTTAATTAATTGTAGGGTCTCGAGTTGATGGAGAAGACGAATATTCAACAATATGAAAAGAAGGATCGGGCTAAATTCTTTTGCTACAAAGCTGTATTTTTCTCGCATTTTAACAAGTTAGTAAATTGACGTATTTATTGCGCTTTGGCAATGCGTTGTAATGTAAAATGTTGAAATTGTCTAAATAGAATGTTTACCGTTTGTTTTTATTTTTTCTTCTTTTGCACTGACAGAGGTGACGAGGCTACGAAAAACTTTGGCTACGCTACCCAAATGCAGGACAACATTCACAAGGTTTGGTCTATTTATGGTGACTTTTTGGAAAACGTCTATTCAAGTTATCCTTCGGCGTAAGATCATTTGTTTGTTTTTCTTTCGTGTTGCTTATTTGCCAATTTATTGTGCATCTTTTGTGCAATTATTCGTTTATTTGTTGTTTTAAAATAATAATTAGTCTTTCATTTTAATGGACTGTTGGAGTGATGTGTGCCATAGGGTTTTGGTGTTTTACAACACAAGGCCTATCGAAGTTGACAATTAGAAATATATATTGCAGTGATAGGACGCAAACTTTTGTTTGTTTTATACGATAATAAAGTTAGACTTTATTTTCTCAAAGTTTTATTGGACTCTAATTTGTTCATTTTAGTTTTGTTATTTAGGATTGCAACCTATATACAACATGATATAAGCATTTTTTCCTAATAAATGTTTACTCTTGCTTTTTTTTCATATATCCAAAATGCAGTCTTGTTTATTTTGAGGTTTTTATTTACAATATCCTTAATTTTAAATTAATCAAATGTGGTTAAATGTTCAATTATGCGATCTAGGGACATCGAATCTAAGCTTTTCTAATTTACCATAATTCTTTTTTGTTTTTAAGCAAACGCGAAGTGGCCGTATCTACAACTGGTATTTTTGCTATGCAAGCCTTGATGGAAGCAGCCAGCGTCGCAGGCAACTCCGAGAGCAAGTGCCGTGCCGATTTGGCTAAATGTTTGTGGCTGCTCACTTTGGACGACGTCAATGGCCAGCAACGTTTGGCGCGCACTTTTGAATCCCGTGTGAACCGCGTGCGTCCCGACGCTTTTTTGCCCTGGCTGCCCAACCTGACAGCGTCTCTTTTACGCCCCGAAGGTCGGTTTATTGTGTCGGCTTTGAAAAATGTTATTGCCTCACATCCAACTGTTTTATACAATTATTTACGCGGACTGCAACATCAACTGAGTACCGAAGTGTCCAATGACCAGAAGCTTGCTGAACTTGTTCAGTTGATCGATGCCGACGATGCCGAGTCAAGTGAGCATTCGTTTATTAAACACGTTCGTACTCGAATTCAAACGATTGTGGGGTTGGAAAACAATGCTTCGACGAAAGGCCTGTCCCACAACAAAGCTCATCGATCGCATCGCACCGACGCAGAAAGTGGAGGTCGGTCACTCGACTCCGGTTTGTTTGCCCAGTCGAAAACAGATCCATCGCATGTTTCCAGTTCGAGCAGTGTTGCACCTCAATCATCATCATCATCATCCTTAACTACGGGAGTAGGGGCACATCAAAGTTCGTCGAAAAAGAAGAAACGTGTGGTTGTGGTGATGCGAGGTGTTGAAGGCGAACGACTGAGTAAATCGCCAACTTCATCACCACCCCAACAACAACAACCGCAACAATCCACAACTCCCAAATCGGGCCAATTTTCACGCTCAACGAATCAACCAAAAAAGGTAGTCATTCGCGGACCCGATAGTCCAGTTACTACCGATGACACGACAGCGGGAGATGATTTCGACGAAGTGGAAATGGACGACGATCATCAGGATGATGACGATGACGATGGATTTGGTTATGTAACGCCCGAGTTGAATGATGCGAATACCACCGATTTGCCCGATCATTCTGGTGGCAGATCGTCCAAGGTTTCGGCCGATGCAGACTTGATGAAATCAGCTGACTTGGAAGAATCTCTGCCTGATGCGATCAATACCAAATCGGAAGCGAAAATAGGGACGAGGTACTTGTCTGGATCTGTTTTGGATGGTCTCCATAGAATTAATACGCTTATTAATCAGGTGTGTAATTTTGAGTTTCGTTTGATCTATATTAGTTTTTGAATTATATTTTTGTAATGTGTAGCTGCTGTAATTTTGGAGTTTGAAATAAATTTAGCACAAATGCTTTTAAGTAATTTTTTTTATAGAGCTGCAACGGTAGAAATACATATTTCCATTTTTAAGTACTGTTATTGTATGAGAGGTCCTATTCAGCATCCTCGTGTCTTAACCACTTGGCGATCAAGGAATAAAAAATGGTATTTGGCGTTTATCAAACTTTAAAGTTTTTAAAACATATTAAATAGTTAGATTGTTTTATTTTCAATAGATATTTTGTTATGAGAAAGATGGTGAAACTCATTCTTCTTATTATTTTAATCCGGATTTTATTTTATCTAAAGCTAATTGTTCTTAGTTCACTATGGTTAAATTCTTTTTGGTTAAACGTTTCATATTAACATAAAAAATAACCATTTATTAATTTATATTCGTATCCTACCAGCTTCGTCGCAATCACGCTGCTCGCATTTACACAGTCGACACGTTTACCACCGAAGTTGGAGGGCGCTTGCAGCCAACCTGGTCGGAACAACTGTTGGCTCAGCTGTGTTCTCATCTCGATTTTATCCAGCGTTTGGTATGGACTCGACTTGACGCGGCCAAAGGCGATCGGCCTACCGATGACCAATTGCGCACGCCAAAGTGGCTAGCCGACGAACTCTACCGTTTGGGTGCATGTTGTGGCTTGGCTCGCGAAGGATTTGCCAATGACGTATCGTCTTTCGATGTAGATCAGTCGCAGACTGCTCATGGTTCTAATCGACGGTCGGCGATGTTACACAAACCACCTGTCGTGATTGCGGCGGGTCATGTCGTTCCAGTTTTTCAAGAAGTTGGTCAAATGGCGGCCGAACGCTTGTGGTTGAATGCTAAACAAGATCCGCGCTTTAACGAATTGAAGGACTATTTATCTGTCGAAATGACCAATTTGCACGATAAATCGCTTTTGGTTAGTTTGAACAATTAATATTGATGCGTATAACTTGACTGATTCCGTGTTGTATTGGAGTGACTGAGTGATGTCGGTTTGAATCACACCCCAACATCAATGGGGCTTGCGATTTTACTATTTCCCCATCTTGTTGCAATACTCTAATCTTTCAAAAGAAAGTTGCCAATGGACAATGGGTTCTGAGCTTTCTTTATTATTTTCTGAGGTAGGTAGTTATGTTTGTTTGCTCTTCATTTTTTAATTTTAATTTTTTACTACTTTGAATGTTTTACGGGAAACATATTTTAGCGAAGCCAAACGTGGGCCCGTGTTGAGGATCGAACCTATGCACACCCAGGTTTCAATCAAGCGTTGTACTGCTAGACCGCTTTTACTTTCGGTAAACTGAAATCTGAGGCCAAGACGCAGTTCGATATAGTTTTTATCTTGAATAACATTTTTTCATGTTTCCATTCCCATTAATCTGATATAAACACATCGTATTATCTATTTTTGGTAATATATAATGTCGCATAATCACATCACCGTGTTGTCTATACATGAATGATATTGTGGAGTGTATAATTAATAGCTGAAATAGTCTTTTCCAGATGTATGGTTTTTTTTAATATAATTGTATACACTTTAAGTAAACCACGTATGACCACATGTATCGAAACGGTTATTTATGTCATTACTTCTTTATTCGAATTTCAATTTTTACTGTTTACATTTTGTCTGTGTTTTGTCAATTAATATAACCCGTATCTAAATCGATTTTTTGCCCTTGCTTCCTTCTTCTAGTTTGTCATGCAACAACTGGTCCGAAAATGGATTCCCGTCGTCGAAAAACACGTTTCGACGTTGCCCAATCGTTCATTCCTAATTGATCACGGCGCAAGGCGTTTGTTAGAGTTGCCCAATCTGATCGCACTATCCACGTCATCCAATCACGGACCTAGCACTACGCAGTCGTCAGGTGCAAACGGCCCTACAAACGTACCTTCAACTATATTCCAGTCGGCAGCTTATTCCTGCCTGGAGTTGCCTGGTGAGTCGGGCCTATTTCAGTCGACCAATCGTTTGTTGGTTAACACGTCGATGGGATCGACACCGTCGTCATCTGCTTCGTCAACAGCTGTCAACAGCCATCATTTGCAGCCCGATTCGCTCAGTTTGCAAATGAATGGCTACGTGGCGAATGCGCCCTTGCAGCTGCACATCGCCGAAGTTATGCCTCACGTTCAACGTGTTCGATCGTCACCCGGTCGCTTCAGTCCACCCGCTCGCCGAATTGGATTTCGAGCAAGCAACGGTCGGCTATTCTTTTACGACTTGCCTTGTCTGGGCTTGCCCATGGCTTTGAATCAGGCGCGGATGCATGTCGATGCTATGGTTGGAGCTCGGTCGGTTGAAGTTGTGTCAATTCTAAACAACCGCCCTTCGGCCAATTTGGGTCAGTTGACCAGTACAGCCGATTTGTGTGCGCCGGCCTATTCCGGATGGAGGCAAAGCGTTCCTCTCCACTTGTTTCAAATGATCAATTCGTTTTTAAACGAACAACCTGAGACGTGCAAAAGAAATTTGGCTTTGTTTATTCCAAGGTATGTGTTGTTCATTGATTGGATTGTTTGTTTTGAGCTGTCGCTAGACTCATTCCCCAGTATATACGAGTTCCCTACCAGTACTTTTATTTTCTGTGCTAAAATACTCACGTGTTGAAATGTGTTGTGTATTCAACATTCAAGAAGTAATTTTTGATGAATCAGGTTCAAAGTTAATTTAGTTTAATCAGAACACTTGATGTATTGTTTATGCTTAACTTAATCTTCTTTTACAGCTTTTTCCTCTTTTTATGATTGGTCGCTGAAGTAGAGAACCCAGTGGGAATCTTTACAATCTTTATCGTTTTAGTTTCTTTTAACTGGTTTGTGGTTCCAACCAGGACAAAATTTGAATAATCATTGTCTTGAGATTCCTGAAAAATTGATATAATTACCTGCGTAAATCTTGTTTTTCAATTGCTACACAACTTTTGCTGATATTAGGCCGTTTTTTCTTTGACATTTAATTGGTCATGATAATGGCGCTACCCAAGTTGACTGGAAAGTTAAAACTAGTGGTTTACTATTTTAAAGACGTAGATTTAATTTGCCCTTGTGGTATAATCTCACCAATCTTATTATTACTCGGGAGTGGGATTTTTAACTCTAACAATATGACAACTCTGCAATATTGTAGTAATGCTTTAATCGTATAAAGAATACAATTATTGGTAGTTGGTTTGCGGAATCATGGATTTTAACCCCATTTTTTCAGACGCATGGAAGTGGGTCCTTCGGGTCTTTATTTAACCCAAATCGGTTCGTCGGTTCCCGCAGCTAATGTGAACGCAGCATGTGCTAATCCGACACCGTGGGCCAATCCTGTCACCGGGACCGGACTGACTGCCTTGTCCCGACCTCCTCCCATTATTCCGACGTCTTCAACACCAGCCGCCAAGGTTGGCAGTCAAGTAGCAGACAAGGAAGATGATTCGGCCAAATGCAAGCAATGGGCCAAATTATTCAATCATTACAGTTTGGCATTCGAACGAAATAGTGGAACAAATGATGTTGGATTAGTATCAAAGGTTGGTTTGGATATATGTGTGTTTCTATTTTGAGCTGTGCATAATTATCACTGCTTCTAAATAAAGATTTTTCAAATTTTTATCGAAATTATGTTGAATTTTAGAGTTTGTCTAGTGTAGTAATGGTTTTTAGATTAGTGGATATCAAAGTCAACTATTGGTTATTTCCTACTTTATGAAACAGTTTTATAAATGTCCCTTCACTACTTTCATGGTGCTTAATAACCACATTTATATAAGACTTTTATGGACGCTGTAAATAGTCTTGAGTTTGGATGAGTTTAAAGTCTTTATTCTGTGATTTTGATAAATTTATATGAACTTGAAACTAGTGATTTTTAACAAAATACGCTTTGTTTTTCAACACAGACTGATGCATCCGTACCACCTACGCCACCTCCTGGACCTTTTCCAAATTTGCTTACAAGCCAGTCGACTCCCCTGGTGAACCAGTCGTTCGTTGGTGGTAGTACCGCTGTAGCTTTGGAAGCCATCGGCCGACCAGCAGCACTGGACGCTGGTTGTCATTCGACGTGCGTCAGTTTGACGAGTGTCTTGGAACGAGCATTTTCGCAATCTTTGGCCAGATGTCATCTGTCGAAAATCGAATCCAACGAAAGTCCATTTGTGGGTGGAAGTCGGAATCTCGTGTGTCTTTTCTACGAAAAATGGAATCAGTTATTCGGGAAAGCCGACGTGAAAAGTGACGCTGAACGGCGCGATGCTCTTCGCAAATTGTTTTCCGAATTATACCAATGTATACCGCAAACTATTGCATTGGAAAATCCTGCCAGTTCGAGGTAAGTGGTTCTGCGGGAGGGTGTGTTCTATAAGCATTAATTTTTACAAACATTATATTCTTTTTTAATCGCACCAACTAATTTATTTTGCAGTATTACTTAATTTGTCTAAAGGAAGCTTGCTAGAGGACAATTTATTGTAACTTCTGTTTTCCATTTACTTTTTTTTTACCGAAATGTGATTTTTAGTTTCGATTCAATCGAATCTACTTGCGAAGGAAATGCTACGTGTGAAACTGAATATCCACGAGGCAATTTATTGCGTCACTGGGTGATTCAACGAATGCTCGATTCTGAAAGTTTCTTTTTGCTGCGTCGTAATTTGGCTCATCATATCGGTCTTATCGGTTTGATGGAGCACGTGTTCCATTTGAGCCCAACTCATCCTGGATTACTAATTATCGATCCTCGTTCGGGACGAGCTGAATCACGAGATATGTGCTTGGAAATTCCCATTGTTCCGTCCGACTATCTGAATTTGATGTCCAATTCGGAAAATTTGGCACTTGGGTCTGGTGCGGCCGAAAGGATATTCAATTTTAATCAATTTATTTCGTGTTTTACTCAAGTGATGGCTATAAACAGGCACTATCCATTGGGTACGTTGATTGTATATAGCCGTTGATGCATATCATTCATTAATTTGTATTGAGGTGGGCATGTATTCGAATTCCACCACTGCTGAAAGATGTTTCCCGTAAAACATTCAAAGTAGTAAAAATAAATTTATTAAAATCTATTTCTGTATTTGCACAACATATTAAACAATCGACTTTAATTGCTTGATAAAAGTAATAAACGTCGAAGAATAAAAAAAGTTTATTGGCTGATAGACGGCATCCTTGTGACGGCGCCATTGTTCGCAAAGATTGACAAGGCCGCCTGATTTTTTGTCAGGGTTATCTCCCTTGGCCTAATAGCGACATATGGTACCTTTAAGTACCCTAGGTGTATACTTGCACCCACCCGCCGAAGCGGAATCCCATTTGGTCCCTGATGTATTACTCTAGGTGTTTGTGGTTACCTAGTCCAGGATGCGCTATGTGCAGGAACAGTCAGAGATATTACCAGCATTTGAAATTGAGATTTTAAAAGCATTACTCAAATATTCAGAATTATTAGCATCCGCTTTTATTGCTCAAAAATAACTTTTGATACGTAAGATATAAGTTATGAACTTGACCGACTATCTGCATTTAGTCCCAATTATGCAATTTGAAGTCTTGTTTACGAGTTTAGCAACTTAACCATTAACAGAACTTTGTTTTTTCAAGCTATGATGAATTTGTTTTACTTTTTATAGAAGGATAAATGCTAAAATGTAGTATAGGACAAGTAAACTTTTGTGTTAATCTTACAGTTTGCATTATATAGGAATACCATTGTTGAAATCTTGCATTGAGATTTAATCATTTTATTACTCGATTATTGTGATACAAAGATTAAATGAATAATTTATTCACATGAAATTATTTTAGCCATGTTTTAATCAGACTGTCTAACATAATTTTACTTCAAACTAGAAGTTATTAAGGAAATTATGTTGAATTATAGTAGGAAGGTTAGTCAGATGCTATCCAGTAATACAGTAACACAGTCGAACTATGCAACGCTAAACAGAAATGTGGCTGAAAATCTTTTTGAATGGTTTATTACAACCAGTGAAATACCTTTATTAAGAATAAACACAACTATCAAGTTGACATGATTAATAATATATTTCATTGTGTTTAACTGATTTAGTATATGTTTGTTTAAAAACATCTGTTCCATTAATACTCTCATTTTCTAAATTTACAAACTGATTATGTAGATCATGACAAATCGGCAGCAGAGCCATGGTCGGTCAGTCCACACTGTGTACCTTTCCGTGTAACTCCTCATTTGGCCGGGTTGGTATGTTTACGTGGAGCACCAATCAATATAGGACCCTTGGCAGCTTCGTTTACAACTGCTTCCCAAGCTCTAATGTGCTCACAGCGCAACCACAATTTGATTAGTCTATATCGTACCATTCTGAGAGGTGATTATATATTGTGGCATCGAGGAAGGCAATCTGCAGTGCATGCTTACGAATTGCTGATGAACGAAACGTATCTGAATGATTCGGATAAGGCAGACACGGGTGGTTTGGCAGATGCATCGACAAAATCGGGCACTTTTACCCAAATTGATCCAACGTTACCTATTTTTGTACCCGATTTAACCAATAAACAATTGATCCAACTCATCATGCTGACTATGGACGCAATGGTTAATAAATTGAAAGGTAAGTAGATTATATTTAATTTGGTGTATATATAGCTATTAGGATGCAAACTAAATAGAAATTAAATTGACGTTTTATAAACTGTTTTTCAAAATGCAACCCTTTTTGTTCTTATGTAATATATTTGATTAATTCATTATAATGTTGTATAATGTTTTGAATGTTTCTTACGATTTTTGAACTAAAAACATTTTAACATTTTCCTACATTTATGCAGTTTTATTTAATTTATCTATTTTTGTTTTATAACAATAACTGCTTACAACATTTTTTTTAAATTCATATTTTTTAAGTGACTAGATTTTGTTGCTTTCTGCATTTAAAAAATTTTTAATGTTTGTAATATATTATATATAATTATACACGCAATTTTCTAAATTGTGATTAGTTCATCTACTCGTTTAAACTGTTTTAGTTGTTTCTGATTATTCGGGTACCGAACCACGTTCGTGGAAAACTATTGAATCTGCTGCGAAATTGAGCAATTTGGCCGAATTGGATCCAAGTTTTCTACCTTGGTTTTAATAATAAATCTTTATGTATTTGTTTAAACCGCATTTATGTAAATATGTTATATTGATATATACTGATATATTTTAAACCCGGAATAATGCAGATGTTTATTATTTCCATTATTTTTAAAATCATACATGTTTGTATAACAAAGATTTTTTCAATCTATACATTAAAATAACAAGTTATGCAAATGAAATTTTTATTGAATAATTTACATTACGGGTTGTAATTTTCGTTTTTAATGAATGATACCTTTGGCTCTGCTTCTGTTTTTGAGTGATTTACAACATGGTTTACGGGTGTGCGGCCTTTAATTACAAGTTACTAGTGTTGTTAGTTTGTTCAATTCCTAACACGACTTTGAACCTGTATTCCAATTCTAAGCTTAAAATTCAAAATTTTAGCGAAGTCGAATGTGGGCCCGCATTTAGTGCCGGTGGTGGGATTCGAAGCCATGTTCAAATCGAGCGCTTTACCGTCAGACCACAGTAATACAAATTTACATACCAATCAACAGGAAAAACAGTCACAACAACACGTAAATTTAAATAAAAAATGAAATACGCGTTAAAACAAAGTTCCAATAATGTTAGAATAGTCTCAATGTATAACAAAAAATTGTAATTAAGGTTAAAAGTAAAAAAATTATTTACTTTTCATCGTTTACATCAATGATCTGCCCCGATTGTCCACTCTGGCATCCTGGTTTATGCTGATAATGTCAGTCTGGGATACCAATCCTGAACAATTACTGGAAGCATTAATAATATGTATTAGTGGTACCTAGATAGTCATTTTGCTCACGGTAAACATTTAGCCAATCTTTTTAAATTTCCTGATTCTCAGCCTATTGCTTTAGTTAACCTGGTTAGGGATTTAGGTCTATTATTTTATTTATCTCTAAATTTTTGTGTCATCAACCTACGTAACATTGTACTCGCCTCCTCTTTCAACTCTATTTTCGGGCGCACCTTAAATATTGCATTTAAGTTACGTCCCCCATCCTAAAGGCAGACATTCTGAAACAAAAGATTTACCAAAATGCCTCGATTGCTTAAAAACATTCCTTACCTCAAGCGTCTTGAAACTCTAACTCTTCCCACTGGACGACAGAAAACTCCGGGCGACCTTATCTTAGTTTTTATACTCCTTAAATCTAACCACTTTAATCACCTTTTTGCTCTCTTCAATGATTCATGGCAATGACACCCTTTCAAGATTTCCAAACCTAGGGTTCAGTCCCTTTTGAGTTCCCATCATTTTTTGTATAGGGTTATTTCAGCATGGAATAGTTTATCTGCATACGTCTTGGTTTCATCCCTTAAAGCCTTCAAATCGGTTTACAATTAGCATTGTCTTCATAATTTTATTTAATGTCACTCTATTTCCTATTTCCATTTATTTTTTGCCCTGATATATAATACCTTAAATTTTTTAACCCATTTATTTAAATACTGTAATTTGAATAATTGAATTAATGACGTTTTAACGCGACTGAATAAACACTAGTCTTAGTTTGTTTACTTGCTGTTATTTTAATATATGTAGACAATATATCTCCTATTAAAACGTATTGGATCCGATTATCATAGTAGTAATGCAAGTAACTAAAAAATATAATATTTTAACCCAAAAAATTATTGGGTAATGTACAATCGAATCCCATAACTTTAAGTAAATAGAATAATGTAAACCTTAAATAATTGTTCAAAAAAAATTATTGAAAACAGTATATTTAAAATGTATCGATTTTATAAAGAAATCTTTTATATGTAGACATATTTTATATTATAATTTATTTTCTAAAAAATAATTCGCTTGTTTACCTAACTGTACATTTTTAAATTATAGTTTCTTGTCTGAATTACAATTTAACAATAATATTAATATATATATATATATATATATATATATATTATACAAAACCTTTTTGCTTTAAAAATAAGCATGAGACAATTAGACAACAATTACAGCATAAA
Source organism: Cardicola forsteri (assembly GCA_025895645.1). Lineage (NCBI taxonomy): Eukaryota > Metazoa > Platyhelminthes > Trematoda > Strigeidida > Aporocotylidae > Cardicola > Cardicola forsteri. Next base: position 699,421 of record JAKXYG010001066.1, on the reverse strand, counting down.
ACAAAAACAATAACAAAGTCTCGTTAGGATTGAATATTCTGCAAATCAAATATTTAGCTTTTTTTGGTTCTTACTCAACCCTGCTATGTCTGTAACTCTGTCATTCAGATACGTGCTATCACTTCTTTGCCGGAATGGCATCCTCTTATGGTTTCCGTAGCAGTATAAACTTTTATAGAAGCCAGGTTGCTAACCTTGCGCTGAAACCCTCCTACTTTATCCAGGGTCAGGATTGGCTAGATTGAATCATTTTTAGTCCAAACTAGGCGGGGTTATATATATATATATATATATATATATATATATATGCTTTTGTAATTTTTTGCGTTAATTTTTTAAACGGCTGTAATAATATACTAATATGTACTAAAGTATTCAGTTTTAATAATTTTATTAAAATAAAAATTTATTTTATTTGTTTATTTAAATAATTTAATTGTTTAAAATTACAATAATAATAATGTATTTATTTATTTTATGATTCTTTTTAAGTATTTGTTTAGGTCATTTAAATCACTTTATTTGAGTTTTTGCAATTACTCGTTGTAAGTGTTGGCTGCTTTTCACGTTTTTATGTTATATTATTTTTAGTGGCAAAGTTTTTTTAACAGTTACTGCATATGTCTTTTAAGATAATTTATAACAGGTATTGTTTACATGCAGTGATTATGTTGGTTTTAAGGATTTCTTAACAAATATTGTTTTTTGTTTGTGTTATTTTACGATGCATATTCTTGCAGAAATGATTATTTTTATTTTTTTGATAGCGATATTCATTATGTTATTTTGATAATTATATTAATCTATTATGCAGAAACTGATAATTTTATTTTTTACAAAGTATAATGTGTTTGAACTACATATCTAAGTAATATTGATGTTTTTGTATTATGAAATTATATATATATATATATATATATATATATATATATATATGCGTGTTTTATGACTGCACGAGTTAAAATATCTTTTGATGTTTCAGGTTTCAGGTTGATACACGAGTTAAATAGGAGATAAACTCCTTTTAGTACTCTGTTCAAAGTTATCGGATATCATGAATAACAAAAATGAATAAATAAAAATAAAAGGATGTTAAAGGAGTTAGGTAAAATTAAGAAGAAAAAGCTGGTCGTATGCCAATTTAAATGCTTGAATGGATGGGGCTAACACAACGTGTGAAGGCAAGCTATTCCAGGTGGAAATAACCCTGTAGGAGAAGTGGTGAAGACCTATGCGGGATTGGACGCGGGGTTTAGAGAGCTTGAGAGGGTGTCCTCTCCGAGGGTCGCTGGAAATTGTGAAAAGATGCTTAAATTGATCGGACTTGATGAGTTTGAAAACTAGGATGGGTCGCCCCGGAGTCTTCTATCTTTCAGAGGGAAGAGGCGGAGGGTTTCCAATCGCTTAGAGTAGGGGACGCTTTTAAGGGCACGCGGCAGTCTAGTAAAGCTTCTTTGGACCTTGTCCAGTTTGACTATATCGGCCCTTAGAAGAGGGAAGTCACTTGAATGCAGTATTCAAGATGCGGCCTAATATAGAGTTGATAGAGGAGTCGTGTACAGCTAACCGGTAGGATCCCCAAATTACGCCTGAAAAACTTAGTAAGACGATAACAGGTTAGAATCGCTTTATTATGATGGGACGAAAAACTGAGGAGGGGTTGAAAATAACTCCTAGATCTTTAACCGTATCAATTTTAGTAATGTTCTGGGAACTCGGAAATATGAACTGATTCCCGGAGAATTTCCCGAAACAGAAATGGTTACACTTGGAAATGTTTAGAGGAGAGTATTATCAAGAGACCATTAATGGATGTTATTAATATCTTGTTGCAATTGCTCAGGGGTTAGAACCCCAAATTTTGACATCATCAGCATAAAGAAGGATGTCAGAATGAACAACCGAGGGCAAATCATTGATATAGATAACAAAAAGAAGTGGCCCTAGTACTGATCCCTGGGGGACACCTGAAGTAATCTGGGTAGGGGGGAGGTTGCGTTTCCTAATTTGACGCTAAACTGGCGATTAGAAAGAAAGTCGTGTATCCATTCTAAGAGAAGAGGACCAATACCGAAGGCTTTGAGTTTACTAAGCAATGCGGAATGCGGAACTTTGTCAAAGGCTTTGCAAAAGTCGAAATAGATAACGTCGACTGATGGTGAAAGTTCCAGCCTATGGGTAATGTTCTTAGTGAACTCAAGGAGGTTGGAGAAGACAGGATCTCCCCGGCATGAACCCATACTGAGCTGGGTTGATAAGGTTATTACGTGTGATGAAACCCATTAGATGCGATTTTATTATTTTCTCGAGGATTTTGCTGGAACAAGACAGAATACTTATAGATCTGAAGCTATCGGGCTTAAATTTGGAACCTGACTTATAAATTAGACGTATAAAAGCTAGCTTCCAAATTGCAGGGGAAACGCCGGACTGAATGGAGCGGGTAAAAATGTGGGTGTGGGGAGAAGCGAGTTCGGATGCACATTATTTGAGGACTATGGGGAAGAGGTTGTCATCACCACGAGAAGTTGATTTAAGATGGTACAAATACTTAGACACTATTTGGGGAGTGATGGTAGGGCTACCGGCATCGAGGGCAGGATCGGAAAGGGAGTCGATTGAAAAATCAGGATTGAAAACAGACTTAAAATATTCCCCAAATGTATTGCACACCTCAGGGAGTGGTAGAAATGAACCAGTATTATCTTTCCGCTTAGGAAGAGAGATGTCGTAACCCCGTTTGTTCTTAATGAATTTGAAGAGAAGACTATTATCCGATATAACATTGCTCAGGAGTGAATTGAGTCTGAGGTTTTTAAGCCGTCTGAGACAAGCAACGGATTTACTACGAAGATCGAGGTAGCGATGTAAGAAGGAGGGGAGTCCTGACGATTTCCACTTATGAAAAGCTTTGTTCCGGGACTTAATGATACGAATAATAAAACAGGGGATTTTGGGTTTAGAACAGGTAGGGATATGAAAGGGAATAAAGCGTTCTATACAATTCGGATGGACTGACAAAAGTGGTTATATGTAGCATCTAGGTCATTATTTGAGGGGTCCCAGTTGACTTGCCTCAGGAAGTTCTTGAGACCGACAAGATCGGCTTTGTGGAAATTAGGAATGGGCAAGGAATGAGGCTTATAGCCCACAATTGGTGACGGGAAATTGATTTTGAGGGCAAGCAGAGTGTGATCACTCTTACCCAATGGGGGGAGTTGGACAATACTGTCTAATAACGAGGCTATGTTCGTAAAAACTAGATCTAGGCAGGAGGGGGAGCTGCCAATCCTAAACCTGGTAGGAGAGCGGACGTGTTGGTAGAGTGCGTGCTCAAAGGATTTAGAGGAGCAGCTGAGAGAGTCCCAATTGATGGAAGGGGCGTTGAAATCACCCATCAAAATATGGTAGTTATGTTTGGTCGTTAACACAGAGTGAAGGTCTTGGAAAAGGGACTTGTTTGAAGCATCCGAGAGTGAAGGGGGACGATAAAGAATAGAGAAGAGGGCGAGTTCTTTAGAGGAGAGAGGAGATCGCAACAGAGAGAAAATCATATCCATGTTCAGAATCGTCCAAGAAGGGAAGGGGAGAGAAACTGATGTCATCCTTGATATAGAAGAGACAACCCCGCATCTAGAGACCCTTGAGTCACGTCGGACAATATTGTAGCCATGGCTTAGTAGTTCATTATCATGTACATTATCTGATAACCAAGTTTCAGTGATGCCGATTATGTGGGGTTTAGAATCATTAGCCAGGCTGGTTAATTCGGTGAGCTTATTCGAAAGACTAAAAGCGTTGGTATAAAAAATATTTAGTGGGACGGGGTTGGGGAGGGCAATAACGGTCTTGATTCTTTTAGGCGATGGTAAAATGGGACGCGACTCCGGGGCGGAAAGAGAAAATCCTGGGCAGTGGAAAGGGGAGTGGTATCCTTTAGCTTAAGAGGGGTAAGCTTAACTACCGGGATGGCCGCGAGTTTGGGACAAGTGCTGAGGGGTAAGACAGGAGATTTACCCAACCTATCAGCCGTAGGATGGTCCTTATGGAGACGGATCTCAGAAAAATTTTTGCGAATTAATGGCCACATGCTTAAAATATCAGAAACGACGCATGGGGTACCGCTGACGATGATAGGAGGGAAGGTATGGGGACGCTTACAGGACATACGTGTTATCTTAGCTACGGGGGCTGACGGGAGACAGGAATTGATCAGCTCAGAGACAATGTCCTTGTAGTTGGTAGCTGTCTCTGGGATCCCTCTGACTATTAAATTATTCTCCCGGCGTCTATCAGCAGCAAATTGTTTGTTGCAGATAGAATTTCATCCTGCGACAGTCTAAGGACGGCTTTTGTGGTTGGGAGCAAAGAGTCCTTGACTGTTGTTGAAAGAGATTCTACTGTGTCTTTGAGGAACTGATATCGTCAGCCTGTTTCGTAGAAACAATTGAAACAGACTCTTGGAGTGCAGAGAGTGAGTTTTTAAGGACTAAGTTACTGGTTTGGACTTCTCTGACTAGATTAAATAGTTCTGAAATGGAACGATCCTTTGGGTCAGGAGACTCAAGGTTCTTTACCCAAAGGCAGTTGATGCAGTGAAAATCGACGCTGCTATTTGCTAAATCTGTATAATTGGTGACTGAAAGACCGGTACACTTTTTCATGAAACCAGGTGTTACACCCAGAACAAAACATACCAGACTTGACCGACTTACCACACCCCCGTCTTCCACAAAGTGCGGTTTGGGAGGTCATCATTAAGTCGGAAGAAACTGAAATGACTATTGAAATAAAATAGAAAGCAAATATCACAATGCAGAGCAAAGTGATAATCAGTTAAAAAATTAATAAAAACGTTTCAAATACGAATCATGCAATTCGCACTTGTTCAATCAGCTGTACAACTCAGGTTGCACAAATGACACAAATACCAAAAACGTTACTTTAAAAGGCACGATTTATAAATCGAACCGATTAAAAAAAATAGGGCAACACTGGATGCACAATAAACACACTAAAAACACAAAAAAACAGCAAACACCAAAAACAAATAACAATGCCACGAGACACGTAGCAAGCGCGTTAACAATAAGCAACTTTTGATCAGCACGTCACGCAAGCGTACCGCAGTGATTCAAAAGTGTGCAAGATGTAAAATAAGTAATAATTTTACTTTTTACACAAGTTTTATAATGTCATTTCGTAGTCATATTTTTATTTGTTTATTATTTGTAATATATTACTGAATAATTAACTGAATAACTGCAAATGTAAATTTGCGTGTGTTATACATATATGCAAAATATTACAATGTTGCATTTTGCCACTTTTAAAGTTTAATAGTTTCATTGTATTCTATAATTTTTATATTAAAAATTGTAATTAGGTTTATATTTGCATATTCTTTGTGGTAATTTTTTTCTTTAGAAATGTTATATTAGTATTGTCAGATTCACTTGAATAATAAATTTACTAGGTTTCTAAGTCAACCAGGATGACCTAGATGCTACATATAACCACTTTTGTCAGTCCATCCGAATTGGTATAGAACGCTTTATTCCCTTTCATATCCCTACCTGTTCTAAACCCAAAATCCCCTGTTTTATTATTCGTATCATTAAGTCCCGGAACAAAGCTTTTCATAAGTGGAAATCGTCAGGACTCCCCTCCTTCTTACATCGCTACCTCGATCTTCGTAGTAAATCCGTTGCTTGTCTCAGACGGCTTAAAAACCTCAGACTCAATTCACTCCTGAGCAATGTTATATCGGATAATAGTCTTCTCTTCAAATTCATTAAGAACAAACGGGGTTACGACATCTCTCTTCCTAAGCGGAAAGATAATACTGGTTCATTTCTACCACTCCCTGAGGTGTGCAATACATTTGGGGAATATTTTAAGTCTGTTTTCAATCCTGATTTTTCAATCGACTCCCTTTCCGATCCTGCCCTCGATGCCGGTAGCCCTACCATCACTCCCCAAATAGTGTCTAAGTATTTGTACCATCTTAAATCAACTTCTCGTGGTGATGACAACCTCTTCCCCATAGTCCTCAAATAATGTGCATCCGAACTCGCTTCTCCCCACACCCACATTTTTACCCGCTCCATTCAGTCCGGCGTTTCCCCTGCAATTTGGAAGCTAGCTTTTATACGTCTAATTTATAAGTCAGGTTCCAAATTTAAGCCCGATAGCTTCAGATCTATAAGTATTCTGTCTTGTTCCAGCAAAATCCTCGAGAAAATAATAAAATCGCATCTATGGGTTTCATCACACGTAATAACCTTATCAGCCCAGCTCAGTATGGGTTCATGCCGGGGAGATCCTGTCTCTCCAACCTCCTTGAGTTCACCAAGAACATTACCCATACTGGAACTTTCACCATCAGTCGACGTTATCTACTTCGACTTTTGCAAAGCCTTTGACAAAGTTCCGCATTCCGCATTGCTTAGTAAACTCAAAGCCTTCGGTATTGGTCCTCTCTCTTAGAATGGATACACGACTTTCTTTCTAATCGCCAGTTTAGCGTCAAATTAGGAAACGCATCCTCCCCTACCCAGATTACTTCAGGTGTCCCCCAGGGATCAGTACTAGGGCCACTTCTTTTTGTTATCTATATCAATGATTTGCCCTCGGTTGTTCATTCTGACATCCTTCTCTATGCTGATGATGTCAAAATTTGGGGTTCTAGCCCTGAACAATTGCAACAAGATATTAATAACATCCATTAATGGTCTCTTGATAATGCTCTCCCTCTAAACATTTCCAAGTGTAACCATTTCTGTTTCGGGAAATTCTCTGGGAATCAGTTCATATTTCCGAGTTCCCAGAACATCACTAAAATTGATACGGTTAAAGATCTAGGAGTTATTTTCAACCCCTCCCTCAGTTTTTCGTCCCATCATAATAAGCGATTCTAACCTGTTATCGTCTTACTAAGTTTTTCAGGCGTAATTTGGGAATATTCCGGTTAGCTGTACACGACTCCTTTATCAACTTTATATTGGACCACATCTTGAATACTGCATTTAAGTGACTTCCCCTCTTCTAAGGGCCGATATAGTCAAACTGGACAAGGTCCAAAGAAGCTTTACTAGACTGCCGCGTGCCCTTAAAAGCGTCCCCTACTCTAAGCGATTGGAAACCCTCCGCCTCTTCCCTCTGAAAGATAGAAGACTCCGGGGCGACCTCATCCTAGTTTTCAAACTCATCAAGTCCGATCAATTTAAGCGTCTTTTCACATTTCCAGCGACCCTCGGAGGAGAACACCCTCTCAAGCTCTCTAAACCCGCGTCCAATCCCGCACAGGTCTTCACCACTTCTCCTACAGGGTTATTTCCACCTGGAATAGCTTGCCTTCACACGTTGTGTTAGCCCCATCCATTCAAGCATTTAAATTGGCATACGACCAGCTTTTTCTTCTTAATTTTACCTAACTCCTTTAACATCCTTTTATTTTTATTTATTCATTTTTGTTATTCATGATATCCGATAACTTTGAACAGAGTACTAAAAGGAGTTTATCTCCTATTTAACTCGTGTATCAACCTGAAAGGATGAAACAGCTGTACAATGCTTCTGGTTTACTTAAAAACCTAGTAAATTTATTAGTCAAGTGAATTTGCTAATTATAATATAACATTTCTAAACACAAATAATTTCTTAAAAAACCCATTGATAAATTTGTTCTTTGTTATTGATGTTTTAATTCAGTTATTATTCATCTAGTGTATATTAAAATTTTTGTTATTTTTTAACAATTTTTTATATAGTATTATATTAATATTATAAATGGATTTTAAAAAACCTTTGGCGGGTGTTTCATCCATGTCAATGGTACCATTGCCCACAAAGAGGGCTCGTTATGATATGCCTGGTTTGGCAATAGCCGCTTTCGCATCAAAAGCGAATAGTCAAATAATTTCTGCTGGTCAACCCGGTAGCGTTCCACGCACTTCCAATTTATCGTCGCCCAATATGCTTTTAAGTGGTCATGAAAGTGAAATTTATTGTGGAAAGTTTTCACATGATGGCTCTTTTCTTGCAAGTGCTGGTTTTGATCGACAAATTTTATTGTGGGAAACGTTTGGTGATTGTGAAAATATTGCAACATTGATTGGTATGGTTATAATATATATATATATAGTCAGTGTATGTGAATGTGATAAGTACATGCCAGTATTGTGCATGTTTGTACCTTAAAATATGAAAATTCTCGTATTTTATTATCTATTATTTTTTTATTACACTGTTATTTGGGATTTTAATTTTTTGTTTAGGGCACGGCGGAGCTATTTTGGACCTAATTTTATCGTCTGATGACAGCATTATATATACTGCTAGTTCTGATAAGTCAATTGCTTTGTGGGATACGGAAACAACTAAACGTATAAAGAGATTTCGAGGACATAAAAATATTGTTAATTCGTGTGCAGTGGCTCGTCGAGGTCCCCAACTGGTTTGTTCGGGTTCGGATGATTCTACTGTTAGGTTATGGGATACACGTCAAAAAGATCCTGTTCACGAATTTCAAAATATTTTCCAAGTATGTGTAATTTTTATTTGTGTTTATCTAGTTAAATTACCACGCAACATGATTTGATATTTTTAGACATTTAAACCATTTTAATGTTAAGTTTATATATTTTACCGATGTTTTGTCCTAATTAATAACTTTTTCTTTTAGTGTTTTACGTTTTAAAATTTTTTGGCATAATTTTGCGAAAGAAAATTAATTATTTATTTATTTTCTGAGTTTTAAATAATTTTTTTAAACTGTTCATTTATTAGTAGCTACAATTAGAATTTTACTCATTGCCTGAGCGTTGTTTATCGTGTATTTTGGAACAATAAAGTATTGTAATATTTGTATTATATAATGTTTTATTTAGGTACTCGCAGTTACGTTTGACGATTCAACTCAAATGATTTATTCTGGAGGAATCGACAATGTTATTAAAGGATGGGATCTCCGTAAATTAGATATGACTATGTCTTTAAGTGGTCACACGGATACGATTACCGGATTGTCTGTTAGTCCAGATGGCGCGTATTTATTGTCCAATTCGATGGACAATACACTCCGTATGTGGGACATTCAACCTTTTGCTCCCGAAGAGCGTTGCACCAAGGTTAGCTATATATATATATATATATATATATATATATATATATAATTTTGTTTTTTAATAGATATTTTACATATTATATTATGCATGTTTTAAAAATAAAACATTCTGAATGAATAGAAATAAGAAAATTTGCATTAATGCTTTAGCTGTAGTTTAATTTTGATTGTCACTGTTTGAACTTATTTGTAGGTATTCACCGGTTTCCAGCATACTTTTGAAAAAAATTTATTACGATGTGCTTGGTCTGATAATGGAAGACGAATTACATGTGGAAGCGGTGATCGTTATGTTCATGTTTGGGATGTTAATACGCGACAGTTGATATACAAACTTCCTGGTCACTCAGCTTCAGTAAATGAGACTGCATTTCATCCTACTGAACCAATTTTACTATCAGTTGGTAGTGATAAAAAGATATTTCTGGGTGAAATTTTGAGTCAAATTATATAAAATATTTTTATGTATAGGTTTTATATAATACTTGTATAATGTTATTTTATATACATATTAAACTTTTACTTTTTTGACTATTTAGAGAAACTTAAAGGGAAATATAATAATGAAGGTTTGTAATTTTTACGTAACCGTCTTATTTGCTCACTTTATACATATGTTTAGTAAAAGGCAATCGTCGTTATTTGAACTCTGTTTAATACAAAAATTAATTTTTTTTATATAAATGGTGTAAACGTCTGTAGAATTTTAAAATATATAAAAATACGTATTTAGTGTGTAAAAACATTTTGCGAATGAAACATTTTCTAAATTATATAAAAGTGGACTGCATAGATCTACAAGCAAAAAGTATAATTATTTTACTAAAATGTAAAAAGTAAATTTTAAGATAGTAAACAAAAAAAATGTAGAAAATTTATAATATTGAATGTTTTTAAATGGATTAATATGATTTCAAGGTTTGCTGTAATACATATTCCACTAAGCTGTACACAAAGGTTGGAATTTTGTAAAAGTATGAATGTTATCTTTTGTGATTTTAAAAGATGACAAAAAATGTATGGTGCTTTTTCGAATTTTGCATTTAATATTCAATAGTCTCGTATGATGTAGATTTTGCTGGAGATCACAAATATTTTACAAAATAAGTTGCATATGTATCTTGTATACATAGTTGTTATGCTAACATGTGCTTGAGTTTACAACAATGAATTTACACTAAGCACAATTTGAACAATAAGAAATTAAAAATATATATTTCAGTTGCAAGTTTAGCAAGATACTTCGAAGCATTGAAAAAATTTAAAACGGACCTTCGTACATTTGATTCTTCACAGCCCGCACTCAAATATTATTAATTTTGTGTCTATTTTTTGAAACGGTAGGTCAACAGCTTGTAAAATAACTTATTACTTATTGAGAGCCACATTTATGTTACGAAAAATTAAATTTTATTGGATAATATCGTACATTGATAGACTCACGTTTAAAGCGGTTGGTAAAAATTATAAAAGACGGTGAATGTTACTTGAATTGTTGACAGTTTGTAACGTTTCCTTTATTTATTCACATATATTTATTAATAGAATTCTTTTTTTAGCAAGTTATGCATTTGTTTTGAAGCTTTAATAAATGGAGCTATTCGCCTTGATTACTGTAACGAATGTTATTAGAAATTATTAGGAATAATATTATTTTTTTGGATGACAATTTCATATGTACCAATATGATTTGGTATAGGATGCTAATGATCCTGAGGATTGGAGTAATGCTTAAAGTTCCAATTTCCAATGATGGTGCTATTCCTTACTATTCATCCTCCACGTGGCGCATCCTGGACTAGGTGCCCACAGGCATCGAAACTAGTAGGTCCGAGTGCACAGTGGTGTAACTGGGCTTCCGCTACGGTGGGTGGGTGCGAACATACACCCAAGATATCTAAAGGTATACGTATGTAGCCGTTGGGCTAAACGAGATAACTCTGACAAAAATCAGGCGGCCTCGTCAATTTTTGCGAACAGTGGAGACATCACAAGGATGCCATCTACCAGCCAAGAAACTTTGTTATTCTTGCATGTTTGTTATGCTTATCAAGCCATCGAAGTCGATCGTTTATATGCGTATAAATATAGGTAATAATGAAGAGGTGACCACGTCACCAACCAAGATGAGCGAATGAATTTACACCAATTACTCAAACATTTTTTTATAGATAATATGGTCATCATTGGTTGACTCCAATTAATAGGAATTTGTTTATCATGTCATGTAATGTTAGATTAATAAGTAAACTCTCATGCTATTAAATTATTGCAATATTTAAACATCTGCGTTTACTTTGTTAAACCTGTCCAATTTATTATTTCTTTTAGCGGGTACAGAAATATTTCCATTTTACCATATTCAAATCTTTATAAAAATCTATTCAGGTATTTTGTGTAAGCTGGTTAAATAATTTCTGAAAGTGCTCTACTCATCTTTTAAAATTAGACAACCATTTCACTTGATTATAATATTTGTGCTTTTTCTAGTTTTTGACAGTTATTATACAAATTTATATAGAAACTTGGGGTTATTTTTGTTGCCGTATTAATTTTTTTCAGGTTTATTTACGAGTTATATAGGAGGAAACTCCTTTTGGTATTCCGTTTAGTGTTATCTGTTATCAAGGAAAAATAAAAATCTTAAAGTGAAAAAAATATTAAATAAAATTAATACAGATGATGCGGAAATGATCCTATATGATAAATGGTATAGATCTAGACGGAATTTGACTGTAGGCTTTCTTAACTTTAGGGGGTGTCCTTTGCGAGAGTCATTTGCAAAAACGATGGCCAGGCGGCCAACGGAAAATTTGGAGACATTGTAGCATGCGAACTCAGTCCTTGAATCTATGCTTAGCCCCCTCGTCCAAATGAATTATTGAAATGGGCGTCCGTTTGTTTACCCTATGCAGTCAACAGAGATCACTGGAGGGGTTTAACTCGGGATGTAATTAACATTAAATGTCAGCACACCTCAAGTGTCGTTCTTTGAGTACACACTACGAAAGTTGACGTTTGGATTTTTTGGACTATCCTGAGTGATAATAACCGGTGGGGGATGTTTATCCCCGATGATGATGATGAACGAAGGAGTGATCTACATGTTCGAATTTTAGTAATTTGTAGGCTAAGGCAAGATCGCCGCTGAGCCTCCTATCACGCAATGGGAAAAGTCTGAGAGACTGTAAACGGTCTAAATAATTTACATTCTTAAGCTGTCTAGGAACTTCCGTAAATTTTCTATGTTCCTCAATGAGTGTGTTAGTGTCTACTTTTAGGAAAGGAAAAGTGACTTGGATACAATACTCAAGGTGAGGTCTAATGTATAACTGGTAGAGTAGATGCACGCAACCAAGAGGGATGTTTCCTAGGTTACGCTTGATGAACTTTGTAAGTCGGAAGCAAGTGTGAGCTGTTTTATTATGAGGTGATGAAAAATTGATGGAGGGACTGAAGGTAATTCCTAGATATTTGACCAAATTTACACAAGAGATAGGTACGAACTTGGGGCTCTGAACGTGGTGCTTGAAGGTTTTCCAAGATAAGAATTCTTACACCTGGAAAAGCTTAATGGTAGCACGTTATATAGGGACCAATTATAGATGCTGTTAATATCCTGTTGTAGTTGTTCAGGGTTTGGACTCCATCTCTTGGCATCATCGGCACAGAGCATTATGTCAGTTTGAACAACGAAGGGGAAGTCATTAATATAAATAATAAAGGTTATAGTACATATCCTTGGGGGACATCTGAGGTTATGTCATTAGCAAGAGAGGTGACATTGCCTAATCTAACGCTAAATTGACAATTCGAGAGAAAGTTACGTATCCGAATGACCTTAACTTTCCCACTAATGCTGAGTGAAATATTTTGTCGAATGCTTTGCAAAAATCAGTAGATAATATCGATCGAAGGGGAGTACTCCAGCGTCCTAGTGAGGCTACTAGTAAAAGCCACTAGGTTGGGGAGGCATGATCTCATTGGCATAAACCCATGCTGAGCCGGATTTATGAGGCTGTTATCGATGATAAAATTGACTAAATGGGACTTAACTATTCTCTTTATAATTGTATTAAGTGCAGATAGTATACTAATGGGCCTGTAGCTATCTGTTTTAAACCTGTAGCCTGATTTATAGATTGGCCGAATAAAGGCTAAGTACCAGGTATAAGGAGAGGTTAAATAAATGTGCAAGAACAGGGGCAAGTGCTGATGCACATTTTTTGAGTATTCTCAGGTATATATCGCTTGCTCCTCGGGAAGATGATTTTAGTCAAGATAGGTGATTATGGACTAAATCAGGAGTGATTAGAGGAGACCCGGAATGAATAGACGGTTCGGGAAAAAAAATTCTAGAAAAATCTGTATTGAAAGTAGATTAGAAGTATTCACCAAACTTTGGGCATGTAAAGGAGTGAGCCGTGATTTCTTTAAGTTGGCGAATAGAATTGTCGGATCCTCGCTTATCCCTAATAGATTTAAAAAGGAAAATAAGAGAGGTCAATCAAATTTCACTTATGAAACGCACTGTTGCGAAATTTAATGAGTCCAATAATATGCCGTGAAATTTTAGGCTTGGGACAGGAAGAGACGCGGAAAGTAGAAGTAATCATAAAAGCGGTTGGTATAATTAGTTTAATCCCATTCAATATTTTTAAACTAATCCCTTAAAGCTACAAAACAGGCATTGCAGAAATCAAAGATAGGTGCGGACCTGATCTTGGAAACAAGGGCAGATGTAAGGAGGTGTACTTTATAAGTCAAGGAAGAGTGATCACTCTTACATAAGAGAGGAAATGATTAACAGCATTTATTAAGTAAGGTACATTGGTAATCGAGGCAGGAGGAACTGCCCGCCTTATGTCTGGTTATAGCATGCACATGTTGGGTGAGTGCATTTTTGATGCTGAAATAGAGACTTAGTAGGGTAGACTAGAGAATCCCTGTTAATAGAAGGGACAATAAAGTCTTCCACGAGGATATATGATTTATGGAGGGAAGAAAAAATAAAATAAAGTTTAATTACATACCTCGGAGAGGGAAGGAGGTCGGTAAAGGATAGAGAATAAAATACGATTTTCTGAAGAGAGTGGATGACGATAGAAAGTAAGTCGTACCCATATCTGATAAGATTATAGGGAGGAAGAAGAGAGTAGTTGATGCTTTCTTTAATGTAGGAGAACAACCTTTACATCTATTTTTATAGAGTCTAATCGAACGACATTGTAACTTTAATTTTGTTAACTAGATCAAGAATTAGGTCTATCTTGGGGTCACGCATTGAAACTACGCGAGTGGGATCGGTAGACTAAATGCAATTCATACAATTAAAATTTATATTAATGTTGGCTAAATAATTATAAAAAGTCTCCGAGAGATCAGTGCAGTTTGTAAGATTCTAAGATACAGAATCTTGCAAACTGCACTGTTTGATTAAGTTGAACAATCTATACGCAAACGCCCTTATCACCAATTTACCTTTGTTTACTTGCAGAAAACCTTATTATTATAACTCAATAAACGTTCTTCAAATATTCGTTAAAGTAAACTCACGAATATAAAATATTTTTTCATTAATAAATTGATATTTGGTTTTACAATACAATATTAATATAGATGCAACAACTCTTAAATTTATATCATTATACATAAAATCAAAATGATACGGATCAAAATGATATAGAATACAATAAATTATCAATAACATCAATGATAACAATAATAATAATAATAAACACAATGTTGATTATAATAGAAAACAGCTTACAACGAATTGTTCCACATACATTATTACAATCAAATTTTAAACAATCAGGTAATCAGGTAAAATCACGAGTTATGTAGGAGGAAACTCCTTTTTGTACTCGGTTCAAAATATCAAATATCGGCAAAATAAATCTCAAAGATTATGTATATAAATATAATAAAGCTGTAAAAACAGAATTATGAAATTAAATATATTCATGGAGAAAATAGTTGTCATATGCTGATTTAAAGGAGTCGATGGAAGGAGCTGAAACAACATGGCTAGGTAAAAGATTCCACGCGGAAATAACCCTATACAAGTACCAAATTGGCACACAGTCACAAACAATCAAATAAGCACAAATAAACAAAAATGTATAAGTTTATTTATTAGTGTTTTTATGCAATTATTTGGATTTAACACAGTTTAATAAAACCAGGTATTGCACCTAAGGCAAAACATATTAGTCTTTACAGATCTACTGCAGCCCCGACAGCCACAAATTGGGGACTGAGAGATTTTCATCCTCATGTCAAAGCAATATCTAGAAAGATGTAATAAAAATAAAATAGCATAATGCAAAGCAAAGTAAGAATCAGTTAAAGGGATCAATAAATTGAATAAATAAAGCACGACACATGAAAATCGTACTAGATAAAACAATTGAGCAAGTAATTTACACAATTGAAACACTAAAACAGGTTACAAGTTACAGGTTAATACACGAGTTGAGTAGGAGTAAAACTCCTTTTGATCCTCGGTTCTAATTATCGATGATATTAGTAGCGTGACGCGCACTTCACCTCGCGAATAAATTATTAATAAATTATTTTTTAAAATAATATTAATACTTGTTTCATTCAATAAAATATGGAGGTAAATAGAATTTAAAGCAATGTATAAAAATCCTGTATATTTAAAATACATAAAATATTTTTTATCTGTAAAACGTGTCAGTTGGATTACAGAACTAAGGAACTTAAGTTTTTTGAAGACTCTCTGCAAAAATATAGTCTTTAAATTTTAATTAAATCCGTGCGATACGCTTGCGTTGTTTTTGCGCTTACTTGAGTGTTTATCCGTTATTACGTGTTATTTGTTTTATTTTTGGTGTTTTTTTTGTAATTAGTAGTGCGAGGTAAGGCGCGCGTCACGCTACACGTCCATTGGAGCGTTATTCATTTTTTTCTCTTTCTTTTTTTTGAAGATTATTGCAGTGTTTTTTGCATTGTAATAGGCACTTGTTTTATTATTATTATTTTATATTTATAATTTTTTCTCGTTTTCTATAATTGTTAACTTCCACTATCTACCTAGATTTTATCTTAATTTCAAATATTTTTTCTGTGACTAATCCACTTTACCTCACCATCCATTTCATATTTTCCCCCATAAAAACTTGTGACAATTTAATAACCGAGTACTAAAAGGCGTTCTGGCCTACTCAACTAGTGAAAAATCCTGAAATCCTGAACCGTAAAGTTTTGCATCTCAGTAATAATTGAATGCTTTATGTTAATATCTAAAAGTGAATCCATTTTATGGTAATTTAACGGTATTTATTCTAAAGTTCTTAAAATATACGTACATACTAATCCCAGTACTATGCTATATATTTACTTTTTTTATTGCAAAAATCTGTTTAGTTTGTAAGGTTTTAGATATGCTCCGAGTAAATGCCATTTATTTTTATGTTAAAAAAAACTATAAACGAAGTTGCATACTTATTGTTTTTATCTAAACTGCGTTTGTTTAAAATTAGTGATCTATTTATAAATTTCATAAAGAATTTATTATTTATTTTAGTTTGGTTTTAGACTAAGAAATAACATTTCTTTTTGTAAGATTACCTTTAAAGTACTGCAAAGCCAGTTTTTAGTTTACTTTTAGCAAATATGTGCATTTAATCAACGATTTGTAATTTCTGTAACGCTACATACGTCTATTGCAGCGTTATTCATCCATTTCTCTTTTCTACTTTTTTGAAGTTATTGCAGTGTTTTTTGCATTGTAATAAGTACTTGTTTTATTTGGTATATTTATAACTTTTTCTCGTTTTCTATAATTGTTAACTTCCACTATCTACCTAGATTTTATCTTAATTTCAAATATTTTTTCTGTGATTAATCTTCCTTAACCTCACCATCCATTTCATTTTTTCCTTCTGAAAACTTGTGACAATTTGAGAACCGAATACTAAAAGGCGTTTTGGCCTATTCAGCTAGTAAAAAACCCTGTATCCTGTACTTTACGTTAATAATAATAAAATCTGCGCTTTAAACACAGGACACTTGCAATAAAACAATTAAGGAGATCGTCAAACATTGTAGGCCTATCTATCACCGTGAATGTAACGCCGATATTTAAAAAACTACATCTAAGTTACTTTATACAATATAATTTATAAAAAATTTTTTATAAAAATAATAAATTTAAAAATTATTAAAAAAAATGTTGTTATTACAATTAAAAATAAAAAAGTAACGTGCTTTGTTTAAATTTGCTATTATATTTTTTATGTTAGTGTAAATAAACGTTGTATTTTTGATTGTATATTGATTTCAATATACTTTAAGCACATTTTTTAGCACCTAATTATTTACATTTAACAAAAAATTAATACTTATACACAATTATTAACTTACAAAAATATTAACAATTAAAAAAATTTTTAATAATTGTAAAATGTAACACAAGAAAAAAATTATATATAATTTGTTATTTACGCGTTATAAATTAACAATTATTATTTAAATTATTAGTATAATATTATATTTATATATCTGTAATTAGAACAATTTTTAAAAAGTCATTACATAAAATTAGGTCATTAAGATTATATTTTATTTTTTGTACAGTGTGCAAATTGTATAATCTTTAGTACAAAATGCTGTAGCTAATAAATTTATAATTTTAATGTTTAAATTAATATAAAATAATTATATATATATATATATTTAATATTATTTTCATTAAAAATTTAAAGTATATAAAGTGCGGCACGCTTCACACTACACCTCAAATGGGGCGATAGGATTCAGGATTTTTCACGAGTTGAGTAGGCCAAAACGCCTTTTAGTACTTGGTTCTCAAATTGTCTTAAATTTTCAAGGGGAAAAACAAAATAAATAGTAAGGTAATAGGGGATTAGTCAAGCAGAAAAAATATTTGAAATTAAGATAAAATCTAGGTAGATAGTGGAAGTTAACAATTATAGAAAACGAGAAAAAATTATAAATATACAAAAATAATAATAAAACAAATTACGTATTACAAGCAAAAACACTGCAATAATCTTCAAAAAAGAAGAAAAGAGAAAAGAATGAATAACGCTGCAATGGACGTGTAGCGTGATGCGAGCCTCACCTCGCGAGTGTGATATATTACACTTTTTTGTTTTTTAAACATTGTTTGCGTTTTTGCACAATAATACAAAAAAAATTTTATTGTTTCGGTTTTATATATTTATAATTTCTATTTATTTTTTATAAATTTGAACCTTTATATATAACCTTTATATTTCTATCTTAATTTCTAAACGTTTTTGTTTATAATTTTTTTTTACTTTATTTTTATTTCTAATAACTTAAAATACATTAAGACCAAAGATTAAAATTAATTTTTTGTACACAGCGCATGCACTATCTTATAGCCTGTTCAAAAAATATTTAAAAATTTCTTTAATATACTAAAATAGAATTACTGGTTTGTTAAAGATGTAAAACCTATCATTTATTTTTATTTGCAATTAAAAAACATTTTATTTAGGTACTTTTTAACATAACAATATAATTGATCAATGCCAAAACCAAAAAAGAACAAAAGTAAAAAGTCACCGAAAAAAGTTAAGCACACTTTAAAGAAAAAGAGTGTATGATATTTATTTATTTATATTATAGAGCAAGCTAGATTTAGACATTAAAAAATATTGTTTATGTGTCGATAAATACACGGACTTTTTACAACGTGTAAACTTTTGGATTGAAAATCATTATCAAAAAATTTTAAATCTTTTACAATTAG
This sequence comes from Cardicola forsteri, assembly GCA_025895645.1. Lineage (NCBI taxonomy): Eukaryota > Metazoa > Platyhelminthes > Trematoda > Strigeidida > Aporocotylidae > Cardicola > Cardicola forsteri. Next base: position 680,522 of record JAKXYG010001066.1, on the reverse strand, counting down.
CAGTTACTTATTCAGAAACCGAATTTACTTACGATGATTTAAAATCAGGTTAATTTTTGTTTATATTATTTTTTGTTAAACAGTACTTCGTACACTTCAATTTCCTTTCACAAAACTTGAAACTCACATAATTGTAAAACTTTATGACGTCAATAGCAATGGTTTTATTCCTTATAATATACTTGGGGCGGATCTTGTCCAATTAAGGTACACAATAGAAATGTTTTCTATTATATATATATATATATATATATATATATATATATATTTATATATAGCATTTATACTAAAGTTTTCTATTATATATATATATATATATATATATATATATATATATATCAATTTATTGTATAGCATTTTACTAAAGTTTTATTGTAAATAATAATCGGGATAATTAAAAATTTCAGCATGAGAAGGATGAATGTACTTACTAGATTATATTAAGGATTGATAATGTAGAATAAGTCTATTTTTCGTTTAATTAACAACCTTAATGTGGTGATTTGTATATAAAAAGATAATTCAAGCTTAATTAAATTAAAAGAGTTTTGTTATGAATTGTTTGAAACAGAAACAACTACTAAGAAAGTAATACGATAAAAATACAAAATTGTTAATACTTATACAATTTTATTTTTTGTATATACTATTATTACCAAATTATTTTTAATGAAATGATTTTTACTAGTAGAAAAAAAGTAAATATATGAATAATGAATATTTTTAAAAGTTTGCACTGATTAAAATAATAAAACTTTATCCCATCTATGTACTGACAATTTTTTTGTAATTTGTGTTAAACTTAATTTAGTTTAAAAGATGGATCGTTAAAAAAACATAACATAAATCCAATTGTTGTATCTGAACGTGGGTATGTAACACATTTTATTAATAATTAAATAGTTTTTTATATTATATTAGTAATAATGTAAAAGTAACCATTACTATTGTTTTAATAATAGTACATTTTCTTAATCGCATTTCTCTATTATACCTTACTCTGAACACCTATAATTTCAAGTACTATTAAAATCATTTAAACGTTTTTATATTAAAAATGATATAGCGTAGTGTAAATAACAATTACCCACCAGCTGAAAAATGTTTCTCGTAAAACATTCAAAGTAGTAATGATAAAAAATAACAATATTGTAAAAAACATCTTTTCGTTTATTGATTGTGGTTGGTGACGTGATCACCTTTTCATTATTTCCCATATTTATACGACATATAAACAATCGACTTCAATGGCTTGATAAACGTAACAACGTTTCTTAGCTAGTAGACGGCATCAATTTTGTTTACTTAGTAAAAATGTTTCTTTTTGGTAAAAACAGTAAACAAAATAAAATACTAAAAAAATTAAAAAGTTTATGTCAATAATTTTCTACTGTTAACAAAAAATAATTTAATTTTCAATTTTTAGATGGATAAACTGCAAATTCAAGTCTATTTCTTGTTTAAATTGCAATAACAGCTACTTACATTTTGAACAAATAGTACCCTTAAATATATACACCGAGGGACTTGTAAGCATTATTAAGTATGTTTTTTGTTTGAATTATTCGAGAAATACATTATTTTTGAACTAATAATGTAATTAAAATCTTATTTTTTTATATATCTTAAAAACGCAATTTATATATATGCAATGGCTTATATAACAACCTACAAGAAAACTAAAAATAAAAAATGGATTACTATAATGGCACATAAACACAAAAAATAACTATCAAACCGTATTAAACACTTATTAAGCCAGCTGGTAATTGCTAATTATAAATTGTAATTTTTGTAGTACATAATTGTTGTGCATAAATTCATTTACTTTTCAAAATCTAATTACAACTCACAATTTTAAAAAATGCTCAAAAATAATTTCTAAAATTACTATTTTTTAAATATGAACATGGAAATAATTAAAATTTAATTCTCTTATATTCACAGAAACCATACGTTGTTATGGATAACTGAAATTTGTATATATTTCAATAAAGAAAAAAATGATAATGACAAACTAACAAATGGAAAAATGCTTTCAGATTATGAAATAACAGGCGGACCAAAATACGACGCTCCCCATCTAAGCCTATTCTACTATCCGTTTGGACCAGCCGTAATCCAAGACAAATCTGATGTACTGTCCACAAAAAAACAAATAAAAATGAACGATTCAACAAACTGTCTCACTAAACCACTAAGCGCTCGATCAACTCCAATTCATGATCCGATTTTGTGGTCTAAACTCGTTTTAGATGAAACCGAAATCGATTAAAATTGCACAAACACTTTTTGCCAAAAAACGAGTTTATTTTAAATTGATCATACTTTTAACCAAATAATACTTAATTTAAAAATTGCAATTAGTTATTTTGTTTTTATTGCTCAAACGTTTTAAAAAAAACATTTTAGTAAACAATTGACGGAACCGAACAAGGACCTGCATTTAGTGCCGGTGGTAGGCTACTCAGTTTAAAGTCAAGCGCCCTACAATATGTGCCACTCCCATTTACCTAAATCTTTCTTAGTATGCCTCCAAATAAACACAAAATAAGCACCAATTTGTAATAAATACCTAATTCAAAGCTAAAAAGTTCACTTTTTATCCATAACTTAGTAGGTATTATCTTCATAAACATAAGCAAAACCACCTACCCAACCACCGAAATACCGACAAAAACTTTTTAAGTCAATCTGCCAAAGTGAAAAGTAAACAAGAACTAAATGGTCTTGTTAAAAAACACCTAAAAACAGCAATCAAAATTTTTTTAAATGTAAATAATTACTCATTCTGACAAAAATTTCTATTATGACCAAATAGGGGTACATTATTTTAAAAAACCTAACACAACTAATAGTTTAAGAATTCCGAACTATGTTTGCAAACAAATTTTTTTAGATATATTATAAATAATTAGTTTAATGCTTTCTAAACTAGTAGAAATAAACTGTCTCTAATTGAACGCAAAACTCTAAGGTCATTCTTAAGTCAATTTTACAAAAAGGTTAAATATTTCTGACGCCGTATCCCCGTATAGTACATCATCACTAAATAAAAGCACAAACCGGAGACAGTTCTGTACTCAAAACTTCGCTTTAGCCTATAAATTTAAGTATTTATCCTTAGCTCAATGGCTACATATGGGATGCATACATTTTAGAAGACCCTTTGAGTGTATGTCTGCATCTGTTCGTAAAGGTGGAGGCCCAGTTATATCACTATGCACTCGACTCCTAAAAGTTTAAGTCCAGAATGTACCACAAAGGTACAAAAGCGATATAATTTCTATAATTAAAAATTAACACCTTATAAACATTACCCTAAATCATTAGCATCGCGTTCAAAATGCGTTACAAATGTAAAAACAATAAAAAATAGGAATGTTATCAAATAAAATCAGTAGGTTAATATGCCTATTATACCTATAAGTTTCTAATTCTAGTAATATAGCTTGCAGAAAAACTTTAAAACAAATATATACAGATAATACCCACCAAACTGTGCTACCCTAATTCATGACAAAATAAAAAAACTTTTAATATAAAATATTTATATTGCATAAAACTGACATCCATAATTAACAAATAAAATATAACAAAAAAATAAAACAGAAAATACAAATACTCCAAAAAATCCTTCAAAATAAAAATAGTAAAATAATGTCTACAAACACTATCAATTACTTCTTAATATTTTTTAATTCTGTATTTACTAAATAAGCTTTCTACGTTTTTTAGCTTTATTTAAAATTGATTTTGATGTAGGAGAAATACCAGGAAGTAAATCAGAATCATCGGTTGTACTAATTTCTTCTAATTTATTACCCACCACATCAGTATCAGTCGATTCTAAGCTTTGTGAAATACTAACATTTTCACTACCAACACTAAAATAAAATAATTATTAAAACTATTTAATTATTCAATCATACTTATTCTCTAACAACAAAATTCGTTTTTTCTTTTCATTTAAAACAGCACAAAATTTACTCAACAAAAACAATTCTCGTTCTTCCTCCCGCATAACAACATCCTCGTATTTCTAAAAATAAAACAAATATTCAAAAAATACTTGTAACCTGTAATGCAGCATTTGTAATACCTTTAAGAACTTCGTTTTCCGAAATACATTCATTTAGGCGAGTATTAGTTATATTAATATATTCTAAAAGAGTATGAACAAACTGCCCAATTTCATCACCACAATCTTGGATATGTTTTAAAACAAACTGACCCAATATTATCTAGAATATATATTAATTTTTTTTCACACTTTAACACCCTTTCTAATTTCTTTAGTCCAAGTTAAATTTAAAACATCATCGTCTTTATCTTCTTCAATATTCAATTGTTCAGTTGATTGACAAGAATTAAAAGTTTCAAAAAATGTTTTTATATAAGTTGTACAGTCCATTTTTACATTATTTGACATGCTATCAATAGTTGATTTGCATACTAGATACTAATTTTACAGTACAAAATTCTTACCTTCGACACACCAAAACACTTTGTGAAAAGCGTTAACAAAAAGGGTTTCTTCATCCCACACTAATGCCACTACATAATCACCCAACCTCTTGTTTGCAATCAGTTTCTCCATCTTTACACAAAGTTATGTTAAAATCTTTTTTATCTATATGCACAAGTCATTAAATAACTAAAAACGAAATGTTTTAAAATTAATTAATGACATCAAGATTGAACAAAAATATTAGAATCAGTAAACTGTATGAGAGTCCTTACAGATGGGACAGACAGTTTCGAAAGTTGGATGCAGTAAAAAGCTTTCACCAAATCTTGAAAATTACTCAAATAGCCTGGAACATCTAAAATAGATGGATTAGTTACATGGTTGTTTCTTCATTGTTTCCGTATTAGCAAAATTTAAAATAATTCCCTCCCATATTTTTTGTACAAATGAGACGTTGTACACACAACAAATGTACGAAAATAATAGTGTCTTAGCTAATAAACGGTATATTTGTGACGGTGCCACCATTTACCAAAAATAATTTAATTTTTTATCAAAATTGATTCCTTTATCCCAACAGCCATATGTAGTTTGCATATACCCTAAGAATCCTCTTAAATACTGTGTGTATAATTAAATCAAGCTCGTAAATAAAACCCAGTCCCTAATCCGCATTAGTTTAAGCCTAAGATGCACCACAGACACGAAAACAGGATCATCATTATCATTAGAAATTGAGACGTTACAAGTATTACTAAAATAATCAGAGTCAAAACTACCGATAACTACAAAGATATGTTTTTAAGTAAAAGAGAAAGTTTACTTAAAGTTATCTACCGAAGATTTAATACGTGATACATAAACTTATAAGATTAGGTAAAATTAACACTATTTAATCAAAATTATCTCTTAAAAAAAGTAATCAACATACTAAACTCTATGAATGTGCTATCCGACACTTTGGTTATTAGGGTTCTAATAGGTCCCAAGAGATACCGACAATAATTCTCATTATCTTAAAAACAATTCCTACGTAAAAAAAATAATAACTTATTTTTAATCTGTCGTAATTTTCTGTCAATAATCCTATGCAACCTTTATAAAAGCGAAAATTGCACTTAGAGCAAAACATTGACGCATCGACCAAGCTACAATTACCTCTACTATATAAATAACCAATTTTAAAATATTACAGTATAAAATAAAATACAGTAAAAACAATTTAGTAATTTTCTTAAAAATAAGGATATATCCGATAAAAACACGTAGAATATACGTATCGTACATATTCAAAAGTGTTCACAATAAATCAATAAATTTTATTAATAAAAATTTCAAAAATATTTTTTTTATATTTAGTTTATTAAAACATAAATAAATAAATAATTTTTAAATAAAAAACTTAAATTGTACATAACTAAATATGTATTTTTATTATTAAATGCTTTCAAAAATTGATTTTATTTTATTGAAGTTAAACATTTAGTTGACTTTTTAAATTGTGTTTCTTAATTATGTGTAAATCAATTGTTAATCTACATAAAAATGTTTGTTTTACTAGTAGAATATTAATCCTATAAACATACTTTTTATAAATAAATTTATTGAACTGTATTTTTTTTTATGAAATTTATAAATGTGTAATTAATAATTAAAAAACGTTATACATGTATATTTTCTTTTTGTATTTGTACCAAGTTCAAATTATAAAAATTATCAAGAAAAACTGAATTATCTAGTTTTTAATATTTTTCAGTTATAAACGTTTAATTAAACATTATTAATTACCATAACTATTAATATTTTTCTTAAACAAACAACATTTTTGTAATTTGTTAGTTGTTCCCCTTTGTTTATTTGAATACAGTAATTTGAATAATTATGTTAAATTAATTATGTTTTAACATGACTGAATAAACGTTGGTCTTATTTTGTTTCTATAATCTATACGGACAAATAACTTAAGGCAAAGTAACATTATATCTGTAAACTTGTTAAATACTAATATGTTAAATTAAATAAAAATATTTAAATTATGTCTTAACAAGTACGAAGGTGCATTATTATTATTATTATTAATAATAATAATAATAATATTAATAGTAATAATAACAATAATAGTAGTAGTAGCAGTAGTAGTAGTAGTAGTAGTAGTAGTAGTAGTAGTAGTAGTAGTAGTAGTAGTAGTAGTAGTAGTAGTAGTAGTAGTAGTAGTAGTAGTAGTAGTAGTAGTAGTAGTAGTAGTAGTAGTAGTAGTAGTAGTAGTAGTAGTAGTAGTAGTAGTAGTAGTAGTAGTAGTAGTAGTAGTAGTAGTAGTAGTAGTAGTAGTAGTAGTAGTAGTAGTAGTAGTAGTAGTAGTAGTAGTAGTAGTTTAAATACTTCTGTAGTACATCCAGAATACACAAAAATATTTTTAGATTACTGACAATTTAAAAATCGTAGACCAGAATTACATAAAAATAAATTAATAATTGCAAAAATAAGAACGTTTAAATTAATAAATGTTTCGGTACCGTAATTATAAATAAAACTTTATAAAAATTTTAAACCATCTAAACATTAGTAAATTGAATACAAAACAGTAAAAAAATAAATCACGTAGAACACTGAAAAATACTTAAAAAACAAAATTTATTTTTAATATTTTTGGTTTTTTTAATTATTATTATTATTACAAAACCCTTTTGTTTATTGCCCCATGCTTATTTTTTAAAGCAAAAGGGTTTTGTAATAATAATATTTTTGGGTTGGTTAACAATTTTGCTAAATACAAAATATACAAATTATAGTAGATATATTTTTTAATTAGATAAGAATAATTTTTTTGGTTTTACCTTTAATTGCTTTATTGAGATCAGTATGCAGTAAGTAATTGAAAAAAGATTGTAGGTTGACGACACCATAAACTTTGAATTTATCTTTGTTATTTAATGATCCCTTTAATAATTAAATTTAATACACGCTGATTAGTGGTACTCAATTGTGAGTTATTTTTCTACGTAAATTGCAATAAAAAAAGGCAAACAAACTGCGACTAATTTTTATTCATTTACGTTAAAACATCAATAATTCAACATAATTATAGCAAGTTCGAATTATAAAAAATATATTAAAAACAATTTAATTGTTCAATTTTTAACATTGTATAATTATAACAGCTTAGCTAATTATGATAAACAATCATAATTATTGTTTTTTTTTCCATTTAAATAAACGAACATTACATTTTGATAATTTGTGAGTTATTGGTTGAAATACTGTAGTTTGCATAGTTATGTCAAGTTGATTATGTTTTATTGTTCGCTTTTTGTTATTATAATCTATGTAACCAAATAAGGTTTTGATTAAGTATTGCTAATTAACGCGTAATTAATTCAATCATGATGCAACGTCGGCGTACTCGTTGATTAATAATACAAAGTAGATCATTTAAAATAACAATTAGATACAACTCACAAATTACATAAATGTAATGTTTGTTTATTTTAAAAAGTAATTATAATTATTTTCAATACTTGAATAAGTGGTGGTGATTGTAAAATTCTAAAAAGTAAACAATTAAATTGTTGTTTATGAAATTGTATAATTTGAACTTGATATAAATATAAAAATGGACAAATTATCAGACCAGGAACTACTTTCGATTTTGGTTTTTGTTATTGGAATGTTGTATCTAAAGCTGAAAATAAAAATAAAGTGCAAAGATAGATGAAAAACATAAAAATGTTATACAAATAAGTAAAACGAAATAATAACAGGCAGCAGAATAAAAAACTATTAAAAAGAGTAAGATAGACATGTTTTAATTAGAATTAGTTTTTAAAAAAGTGAAATTTGGAGAACAAATAAAAGTAAACTAAAGATATTTTTGTAGTGTAAAACTGTGAAACTAATAAATTATTTAAGAAAATTTAATTTTAAACATTTTCGTGCCTAACAAATCAACAGAACTTGAAAACTCTCTAAAAGAGACTATCTTTTGAAGAGTAATATTAAAATTATGAAACTTGCTAACAACACGATAAAGTAGAAGCATTGAACGAAGGAACATTATAACATTTTTTAATTATTATATTATTTTAATTAAACTGAATTTTCAATTATCCAACTAGTTGATTGGAAACACAACCAAATGGCATTACAGTTAGCGGTATGTTAACTACAAAACAACCTTTTTTAATCAAAGAAATTATTAAAAGTTGTCATTTATTACAGAAATATACACAGAATTGGAACAATAACAAAACTTATATATAATTAAATAAAAGTTGCTTGTTATTAATTTTTATACTAAATGTATTTTTACTATAACGCTTAAATGAATCATCATACTAATAAGAAAACCAAGCATTTTAAACAAGTTATTTTTTCTAGTTTAGGTTGTTTTTAAAAATGTATTAATTCTTAAAATTTATTAATTAGACTTTTGCTATTTTATCTTACATTTTGAAAATATACAAGCAAGCTATAAATAAAAGTTACAATTCTAATTTTTATAACCGTTCCATTTTAATTTTTACATGGTAATGTATACACTTTTCAAATATTGCCTAAGCTTATTCAAGTATTATTTGTTATAAAAACAGTAAAAAATAAATACGTTAAAATTTTTTAATGTTATTTAATATTTAAGTTTCCGTTTACAAATTTGTCCAAATCAACTCAGTTTAGTTGAAAATGCATAGACTCATATACTATCAACGGTAAAAGACATTGAACAATGACGTTACAAGCCGCCACATAACATAATGTTATATGTGTGTGTAATACTATCAAATTGTTCTATCAGAAACAAGTTAATTAATGGGTCTTAAACCAAAGTTTATGTCTAAAACATTTAGTCTCAAGGCAACAAATAAATTACTGTTACAATAAATTGTTTGATATGAATCACTCTGCTACGAGCCTAGACTCCGGTTAACACGGTTTTCAAAATCAACAATAAACTCAAAACCCACGAGGGATACAAAGAGTTGTAATCCCTCGAATTTATTAAACAAATTTTACAAGTTTTACAAATAAACAATTTTCTAGAAAAATGTATTATTTCAATTTATGCGTAAGTATTAAGTTAATTACTGGAGTGCAAAATGCAATTGTGCTTGTGTGTAATATTTTAACTTATTTGGTGTTATCACTTTTATATACTTTTCGTCTGTTTTTAGACTAGAACATAATGAACTCACTCTTTATTGGTCTATTAAGTAGCTGATATACACAAAACAAAATATTTTATAAACAAAACTAATTGACGTTATTATTGTTTAAACAATTATTATTATTATCATTAATTGGCTTTTAGTTTGACAAAAAAAACATTTTTTAGAGTAGACATTTGATGAAACCAAATAATGACTTGCATTGAGTACCGATAGTGGGACTCAAATCCATGTTTATCCACTTGAGAGTCCAAAACTCAATGTATCTTTTCCAGCACAAACACAAACACATAAATAGAAACTACATTTTATTTACTCATTTGAATGCTAATATGCAGCAAATCATGTGTACAAGTAAAATAATAGAAAATTTGACACAATAATTTACAAATTTTAAAATTATTTATTTAATAAACGTTTATTTTATCGTACATTGACTACTTTATAACCGTCACAATAATAACTTGAGCAGTAAAATCCTCCTATTCAATTACACCCAATTTTACGCAATCGTATCTATTAACCAGTTTAGTGGTTCCAATTTAGCACTCAACACTTACTCACTATTTTGCCTAATTCTTCTAGTTCACACTGAAACAATTTTTATCATTTTTAATTGTGACTGGCCAGTCAAATTTTACGGCCACAAACGCCAATTCCGACACTAAATGCCGGTTAATTTTTGTGGCAGCGTTGTCAGTTCACTTACCACAACATGTTTATGGAAAAATGTTTTAACAATAAAGCTGCAAAAAATGAAAAATAAAAAAATTTTCCTCATATATAAATAATTAAAAAATTCAACAGCATTATAGTCTCAACAATATATATATATATATATATATATATATATATATAATTGACAGTATTCATTTATTGTTAATTGTCTAATTTAAAATTTTATTTCAGATAAATAATTTTCAATATAATTAAGAATAATAAAAATTGAAAAAACGTCAACCTATAATTTAAAAATAATATTACATTCACTCAAATTTAATTTAATAAATTTAAAAAATTTAATTATTGTTTACATAAAATAAACAGTAAACAATTTTTTTTCATTTGTTTATTAACTGATATATATATATATATATATATATATATATATATATATATATATATATATATATATATATATAACGTATATATATTAAACTTAACGAAGGTGAAAATAATGTTTCACTATGTACACGTAGATGAATAACATAACACTAAGGTGAAAATAATGTTTCACTATGTACACGTAGATGAATAACATAACACTAAGCTTTATTACTTTTTTATAAATTACTTAATAGTTAGTTTATAGTTATTGCATTACTAGACGTTAACTTTTGATATTAACGTAAGTAACGTTTTTTTAAAGAAAACAAAATATGTTTAAAATTACTCCTTTAATTGTAAATGGCCAAGTATTGTTAATTAATTTTAAAATAGTGTTATGATTGTTTGACCCAGACACAAGTAAATTTAAACAGAAATTAATTGTTTTTATCTTAATTGCTCTTAGATTTTTAAAAACATTTTGTTTAACTGTATTAATGCATTTAAATTAGTAAATTATTAAATTATTCTATATGCAATTATTTTGAGATTTAAAAATTTACTCTTACTTTTGTATTTAAAAAGCAAATAGAATTAAAGATTCATAATTTTAAAACTTATTTACATAATTTACAAATCAAAACAATAATGAAACGTTAAAGTTTGCTATAAAACTGAAAATGACCAGTGACTGGAAAATACAATAGAAAATAATGCTTACTTTGTTTTAGCACTTCGTTTTATACTACATAATTACTAAATGTAATAAGTAATAAAAACATTTATTATTAAAAGTTTTATATATTAAACTAAACTTAAGAGTAAATAAGTTTAAACTAAGATCAATAACAAATGGATATTCAAAATATTTTGTTGCATTTCTTTTTCACATCTTTTTGATCACTCTATTACTGTCATTTCAGGTAACACAAATAATAATAATAATAATACAAAATACATCATTAAAAACCCTGTTTAAAAATTTGTTAAAAATGTTTTTTTTACATTTTAATAATATTGAATTATCTTTTTATTACTCTAAATATTTTACGAGAAACATCTTTCAGCAATGTAAATAAACACAAAATATTGAAGATTAAAAAGTTTCAAAATTGTATTTTACTTTTGTAAATATTTTTGTGTTGACAATATCACACTATATTAAGTTGCTTTATAAAAACAAATATAATAAATTTACAATTTTTTCAGTCATAACTGACACGTTAGGTAAATCTGCATAACGTTTAAAAACCAGCGCGTAACTACGATCCCGTAGTCATTTTAAATGAGTACAAGTATAATGATGTAATTTAAATATTTTATTTAATGTCGGCTGCATTGCTCAATTTTAAGCTAATCATAAAACTATAAAAACTAATTAAATACGTTTTATTACAAAACTACAAGTAATATATATTGTATTCAATATTTTATGCGGCAAAGTGATAAACAAAATTAGGCATTATTTATTAATTATATATTGGTGACACATTTATATATTTAAAAAATATTTATTTCATACTGAAAAATTTAGTTTTGAATTTTGCACATTTACCTGTTTAATTCAAATTATACTTGAAATATTTTATGAATACAAAGTTTTAAATAAAATGAGAATATATTCATTGTCATATCGAAAATAAGTTTAAATATTTTGTTTATTTTTCTATATTTAACTGCATACATAGGAGCATATAATAACGAATTGTAACATTATATCAATATTAAATAGTGTTTACGTGTGACTAATTTGAAAATTATCAATAGTTGAAATCTATTTTTTTTCAATATATTTTTTCCATGCCCTACAAAATGCAAATTCCCACAAATTATATTAATAATAATGATAATAATAATAATAATAATAATAATAATAATAATAATAATAATAATAATAATAGTAATAATAAAATATATAACGCGATTTTATTGTTTAAAATTTTTTAAAAATCTGTAAAGCCATTTTTGATGCCCACATAAAAATAGAATTTATTAAGATTACGTTTTTATTTAATAAATTGTGTTTTAATTTAAATTAAACTTTCAGTAATTTGTTACAATTTGTACTTTATTTAAAATTTTGTAGACCAACAAATATGATTTACAATTGAAATAAGCTAACAATATGTTATTTGGGGTTTATTTTTCAGCAAGTAGACAATTATCACAATTAAACAAAGGCCCTGGTATGTTGCCAGTAATAGAATGCCACTATAGCCGGTCCCAAGTCCGGTTGAGAAAGGAGGAGGGTTTGGAAGCACCCTGGCCTCTGTAAAACAACAAAAAAATACAATTTCATTAAACTACGGCAAAGAAATGAAAGCAGCATAATTCCGATGACGGGGTTTGGAGAAATCTGACTAAAATTTCCATCATCGATAGGCACAATTTTTAAAGCCGACATTTTAATGTACATTTATGTAAATTATTTTTGTTGCCCCATGCTTTTATGAGCAAAATGAAAAGAGGAAGCAAGTAGAATTCAAATTTACATTTATCGAATTCCGAGTCTGGCGCCTAAGCCACATTTGCCTGTTGGCACAAAGCAAAGAAAAAGAAAATATTAAATCACAATTTTTAAATCAATAAACAGTGTTGTGTTCTTTCATTTTTTCAAATTAACTTTTGTCAAACAACAATAAAATACGTTTTGGACAGTAATTACCACAAACGATCAAGTAGTATTAAAGTTATATTTACCTTGTGAGTTGTACTAACTTAAATGTCATTTGTACTCCCCTGTTTTGTTTATGTATATACTAAAATTTTATATGTTTGTGAGTGACGAGAATATAAAATGAATTTATCTCACAGTTCACATCTTCTTATATTTTTATTTGGAATTATAAAGGGAACTCAATGCTTTAAAAAGGTAATTTTAAACTAAATTGTGCAACTGTGATAATACAATAAACGAACATACAACGTACACACAATCCTTTTGAACAGTGACAACTCATTGTTTATTATTAATCCCAATTTCATTAATAAGAAAAATTAAATTTTATTTATCAAAATAGCGCTTTGAATTTATTACGAACAAAATTTAATTACCGTACGTATTATTGTAGGTTTGATAAACTTTTTGCAATTAATTAAAATTTAGACCATTGTTTTTAGTTTAAATTTAAAGTTCAGCAATTTTTAGCAAATTTAGTTTTTGATTATAAAAATTGAGCTAATTTAATGGTAGGTATGTCTAGACATTTTTTAATTTATTACAATTTATTATTACAAAAGTCTTTGCTTTAAAAATAAGCATGGGACAATAGGATAACAGTTACAATAAAAAACAACGACATAGTCCCATAATTCAAAACAAACATGAGACAAAATTATTCCATGTAGTCGAACATTTGTCCAAACGTTTTGTTTGATCCCATAAAGCATTCATTTCAATTAGATCTTCCCGAATAGTTCTTGGCCAAGTTTTCTGTGGTCCACTAACCTTCTTTTACCAGGAATGCTAATGATCCTGAGGATTTGAGTAATGCTTAAAAAGTCTCAATTTCCAATGATGGTGATATTCCTGACTGTTAGTCCTCCACGTGGTGCATCCTGGACTAGGTGCCAACAGGCATGTAGACTAATAACAGCAGGGTCCGAGTGTACAGCGGTATAACTGGGCTTCCGCTACGGCGGGTGGGTGCGAACATACACCCAGGATACTTAAAAGGTATCTAAAGGTATACGTATATCATATGTAGCCCTTGGGCTAAGGGAGATAACCCTGACAAAAAATCAGGCGGCCTCGTCAATCTTTGCGAACAGTGGCGACGTCACAAGGATGCCGTCTACCAGCCAAGAAACTTTGTTGTTCTTCCACGTTTGTCTACGCTTGTCAAGCCATTGAAATCGATCGTTCTACATGTCGTATAAATATGGGAAATAATGAAGAGGTGACCACGTCACCAACCAAAATGAATCATCAAATGTTTATTCCAAAACCGTTCTTTCTGGTCTTTTGGGCAGTAAACGTAGAATTTGACCAAGGAATTCTCTTCGTCTAATTGTAATGGTGTTATGTAGTGAACGAGAGTTAGTTCTTCTTATAATCTCATTATTTGAAATGTGATCGCTCCAGGTAATCTTCAAAATAATTCTAAAATGAAAAACATCCACTATCTTATCAATCTTGTCTATTCGCTTCCACGTTTCACTCCCATATATTGCCATAGGAATGATCATTGTTGCGTACAAACAAAGTTTTGTCTTTAGGCGGATGGAAGAACATGACCATATTGATTTGAGTATATTGGAAACTGACATTGCCTTTCCAAGTCTGGCTTTAACATTAATTTCGGTTTTTCCGTCTTTACTAATAATGCTTCCTAGGTATGTAAAGAAATCAACAGTATCAATATTTTGTCCACTAATTTTGATGGGCAATCATTGTTTGACTTTATGCACAATACTTTTGTCTTTGAACAATTAATCCGTAAGCCAATACGAGAACTGACATCACTGAGTCGTGTTGTTATATTTTGCATCATTTCTGGAGTTTCACTGAGTAAACCAATATCATCTGCAAAATCCAAATCTGTTAATCTGCCTTGGTTCCATTTGATACCATAAGACAAATTATTTATGAATTGAGTCATAATAAAATCAATTACCAGAAGAAACAAAAACGGTGACAAAATACATCCTTGACGTACTCGTGACAATTTCGAACATAGCAGTATGACCACTGTTTGTTCGAACACAGTAACTTGAATTTTGGTATAACGAACGCATAATATTCACATATTTTAACGGTATTCCGTAAAACTTAAAGACTTTCCACAAAGATTCTCGATAAACACTGTTAAAAGCTTTTATAAAATCAATAAAATTGATTGTTAGTGATTGCTGAAATTTTTGACTTTGCTCAATAATGTTACGAAGGGTCAGTATTTGTTCAATACAGCTTCTTCCTTTCCGAAAACCTGCTTGTTGTTTTCAAAGGTCCTTATCTACCGCATTACTTAAACGATTTAAAATTACTTTGCAAAACACCTTACCAGGAACAGACAATAAGGTTATTCCGCGCCAATTATTGCAATCATTCAGACTTTCTTTTTTGGGAAGAGTAACAATTGCCCTTGTCGTCAATTATTTAGAACCTGTTCATTATGACATTAAATAAATGACCAAGCTCGCATGCTACTACATCACCTCCATGTTTGAGCATCTCTGCAGATACTTCGTCAACTCCTCCTGCTTTAGTGTTTTTCAACTTTTGAATTGCATGGATCTCTTCAGTTACAGAAATGTCATTAATACATATTTCCGGATTTAAAATCACATTCATATCTTCATAATTACCAAATTCTATAATGGTATTTAAATTAAACTTTTTTAAAATTTATTAAATGCATAAAAAGTAATAAACTAATATTATTTGTAAAACTTATTGTTTTAGTAATTACTATAGTGAATAATAAACGCGTTTTAAAAAGTAAAAAAGAACGTACGTTCCATGCCTATATGAAAAGAAATTGACAAATATAAATTAAACTTGCGGCGGGGGGCAAGTATAAACAAAGTTTCTCGGCTAGTTGACTGCATTTTTGCGACGGCGCCGGTGTTTACACGAACCGACAAAAAATCTTCTTTAAAAAATAAAGGAGTGGATGGTAGTTAACGGATTGACGAGAATCATCAAAGGAAAACATTACTGTTTTCTGTTACTCTTGGTCAAACTTATCCTTCCCCAGTTGCACAAAAAAGATTAACTTCTTAGCAAGACCAAGCACTTGATTTTATCTCATATATTGTTTGCAATCAAAGTTCCATAAACATTTGCACACAATATAGAGAAACGTAGCTTGTTTTGTTTTTGTGGTTAACTCACATATGATATACATATACTTGATTTATTATTTATTATTTTTATTTTATTTTTGTTACTTTAAATGTTTTACTAGAAACATTTTTTAGTAGTGGGCATTTTAGCGAAGCCAAACGTGGGCCCGCATTTTAGTGCCGGTGGTGGGATTCGAACCCATGCCCACCGATGTCCAAATTCGAGCGCTATACCGCTAGACCACCCCGGCACAAAAGAGTTGACTGTGATATATTATTACTGTGTAGTAAAATATTTTTTGTGTTTGCAAATTTACTGGAATTGTTTTTGGTGCAGTGATAAGTGTATCTCTACTAACATTGTTTACAACTATTAGAAAAACGTCTGAAAGAAATGGAAGTATTTGTAACCAAAATGTAGTTTTGTGTTTAAATAATGTTAGTGGTTAAGTGCTAATAATTTTTATTTCTAGACTGAGGTTCGACCTACGCAACTCTTCTTATCTATAATTGGGGCAACCCAAATGTCTACATATATAAACATTTTAAAAATTATTTGCTGAAAGCTATTTTTACCAAAATATTTAGGCGAATAATAATAATAGTAATACTGATAACTGTTTTTACTTAACTCTTGAATGATGGAGATCAAATATTGGTCTTTGCGACTAAGCTGCGTTTGGCTCAAACCAACTATAAGCACTTTAATGCTGCATTGTGCATTCTAGAGTAGAATAAACCAAATTAATATTTCATATATTTTCAACTTTATTTTCAAATAAAATTGATTTTGCTGTGGTTGATCTCAAATACAAAATTTGTATGACATACCTTCCAAATAATTGTTTACACTCTTTGGTCTAAGTCAAGTTTTAAACATTTTGAAGCTTGTATACAAGTGCCATTAACATATTCTATCGACTTGCCATTCAAAAGCATTATTAAAAATTCAACATGGTGTTTTTAGGATATACTAACAGGTTTGTATTGTTAAATATGTAGACAATTGATGGTTTTCAATGTTAGGATATAAATGGTATACAAAATGGAATATTTTACTATTTGGTATTATTGTTTTAATTTTTAGGCAGTGGACGATTAAAACGAAATTTTGCACCCAATGTGGAAATATCTTCTTTCTTTACAGCTTTTCCCTCTTTTATGAGGGGTAGCGGAAATATCTCTTACGCTAATTGACATGCGTGATTTAGACAATTTTAAATCTACTTTGTAATTTACTACTTGAATGCGTTTGGTTAACATTGAACTTGTTTCTAGAATAGCGCATAAATTTTACAATAACATTATTGTAGTTGTGGATAATACTTTTATAAGTTCATGCTTTCAAGGATGCATAGTTATTGATTATTTATATTTTATTCATTATATTTTAATTCTACCTTCTTGTATCATGTAAGACATTAGGGATGGTTAAATGTTTGTTCAATTTTATATTTATTCAATATTTATTGTAGTTGTTATTTTAATAATCACGAACAGTTTTTATGAAGTCTGAATTTCCAATAAAGATGATAATCCTGTTTGCTGTCTCAACCTGGCGCATTATTGGCTCAGATTTGTATAAATAAGGGACCGAATACACAACAGTATACAATGGGCTTTCATGTTAATGAATATATTCAAGCATACATCCTTGGTATTTAAATGGTGTCACAATGTATAGATCGATGTAGCCGTTGGGATAAGGAAGACAATTATAATCAAAATTAAGCAATCTTGTCATTTTTTGTAGAGAATGGCATTGTCACAAAGATGGCGTTTATTAACTAAAAAAATCAATTATTTTCTTGTGCGAGGTTTACTTGGTAAATAAAATATGCCAGACAATCAATTGAAATTATGAAGAGTTCACTATATCATTGATCACTTCAGCTATTGTCAAATATATCTATACAATTGTGCTTATAATAACACATGTTCAAAAGCTGTTTAATTACGAACAAAATAGTCTACAATTCTAAAACATCGTAACTATAAATTTACGGTAGTATAAATTGATAATATATTGGAGCCCAACATAATATTTATTTATAATTTTATTATTTATTTGCTTGTTAATGTTTTACGGAAAACATCTTTCAGCAAGTAGCGAAGGCAAACGAATGTCTATATTTAGTGTCGATGATTGCATGCGAACCCGATGCTTGTCCAAGTTCAAATCCAGTACTGTACCGCTAGACTATCCCGGTAATGACTAATTTATAAAAGTTGTTCTCCAACTAGACACAAAATGCCGGTTATTGTCTGAATTCACTTGTTAATTATTTTTCAAACTAAATTGATGTTTTTTCAAAAAGTACATAACTGTCACTAGATTTAACATACGCAATCATATTTTAATATTAAACAAACTATGGTCCATCCATAATTAAAGCCACTGGTAAACGTTGAGAATACAAAAATGTATTCTAAAATAATGTTTAGAAACGGCAATTAATATACTAGAATGAATATAACATAGGACATGTACCTTATCCAATCCAAACCTTGATAGTAAATAAGTGACTTTATTATAAAATTTTAATCGTGTAAATTTGAAAGCAGAAGTTTAATAATTCAAGTTCCTCATATACCTTTCTAACGTGACACTTATTGATCGCGTGTATACCTAACACAATACGTACATTAGTAGGTGAGTCATTGGATGTCCTATATATTTTAGTTGCCCATCCCAATATTGCATTAGAATTTAATAGTTTGGTGACTCACTTGTGTGAAGAGAGAAGTAATTAAGTTATAACGCATTCTATATCCCTGGTCTGAGCAGGTCAAGCCAGTCCTTTCAAAACCATAATTATTGGTTTTATAATGAATGACGATCTTATTGTCGACTCATACCTTTTTCTATCTCACGTGGACGAATTTATAATTGTGAATTAGTAGTAGTATTTCCCCAAACACATATTCCTATAACTCTAACTACATACATATATATACAGGTGTGTGGTAGTTGAATTTGTGTATGTCCTTATGTCGCTCATTTTGAGTAAAGCCTGATTAAGCAGTCAATACCTAGTATATGTGATTTGCTGTTTTGTCTTTTTGGGCACGAGGTTTGATTGACACAGATCTACCCTTCTTACCAAGGTCGGAAAAATGGACCAATCAAAAATAGAGATGAGTTTTTAGGTATATTAGGGGTAATGGAGTAGCAATGAACCAAGATTAATTCATTCAAGTAGTGCAGTTAATACTCATGTCATCGTCCGCCGGTTAATTTTACACATTCAGACAGCGTCTTTCTTCAAAACAATTTTTAGATTTTTCCAAACCTGATACATATCAATTTAGTGATCGTTTTGTAGCAGACATGACTGAAATGGTAGCAATGAGTTATGACGGTTTTCATGAATTGCACGCTGGTTCGATGAAGCGCGATGAAATGTATGATTACAAGGTAATTTTGCATTCATGTAACTTTTTGCGATATAAATATGCAATTGATGTATCAATTACGCAATTAATATCACGCTAATATTTTACATAAGGCGTGTACTGATCTAAAAATCAAATTTAGTTTTAGTTTTAAAATAATTAAGTAGAAATTACTATTTGTGATTGTGTTAAACAATTTATGAAAAGTTTACGTTGCTAAGTGTTTTAATGTACAATGTTTTGCGCCACATGTGGGATAATGTAGCACAATAATAAGTCCTTTGCGTTGCTCTTTACATTAATTTTTATTTTTGCGTGTCAATATACTATCTAGATTTTTACCAGTAATGACGTTTAGATGAAGGCAAATGACTACTAATCTACTGTGTTTAATGACTATAATGTAAGATTTAAATAGTAATGCTAAATAAAAACCATTATTCCAAATAATTTCTATGCAAATGTTGATATGTAGCTCATTTTTAAAGTTTACTGTGTTTTGTAATAAAATGAAAACTAGATAAAACATTGTTTACATTTATTCAAAACAATCCTTTTTCTATATTTTCATTTGTTATGAAGTGTTGTTTTAAAAATTATAAAATGCAAACTTAAGATAATTGAATGCGAAATGGTAGAAGACAAAAAATATACTTAAAAGGAATACACGTCTATTATTTTTTAAACTTTTATTGATTGACTGATTTTATTAAGGTCCGTGTGTAGCAATATAACGACGGCAATACTGCAGCACAAACCATCGGATAGAAGTAGTCAAACAAAAATAGAAAGTGAACATGCAAATAAGCAATGTTTGCTATTTGTTGTTTTATGGTTAAACAAACAATAACTGTGCAGTATACAAATATATATTTATTCACTTTGATGCATTAAAATTAATCAGATTTTGTTTTAATATGTAAATTCTGTTAATTAGCGATATGACTAAATATAATTTAAAGTTTTAACCAAATAATCAATTTTTAAAAATCAATTGTAAATGAATCACTTTTCTAATTTTTCAATCTTATTAGAGAAGAGTATTGAAAAATATAAACAGCAGTAAAATTAATTTCAAACAAATTTACAGAAGTAGGGATCATACGGGGGGGTCAATATAATAAATGGCATAAACACAATTGATGTGCTAGTTTTTCTTAAACATGAAACAGTTTTTGGATTTGTGTAGTGCAAACGTTTAGAAAAATTATAAAATTTAAAAAGTTGAATTGAATTAATTTAATATTGTACAGTAAATTATGTTGCATTATATTTTGACGAGTTTTATTTTACCAAATGTAAACGTTGTTGATAGTACAGAAGTGGCTAAAACGCTCACCACTTACCCAACTAAGTGCAGTTTTGAGTCTCCTTACTGGCTACACTGAATATGGGCGATTGTTGTATAACTTTATATTATTTTAGTCTTTACTTTATATCTTTGTGTCAATAGTGTAAATGTTTTTGTGTATTCCATAAATTTCAACTGAAGTATTTAAGCGAACAATAATAATAATTATAATAATAATAATAATAATTATTATTATTATTGTCACAAACCATTAATTTATAAAAGATCTCTCTTGCAAAACATTCATTTAATAAACCCCTATAAACATTTTATTGGATCTTGCTTTGGACATGTGTAGTTGTAAATTGAAACATGTAAACAAAAAGGATTAGTCACAGTTTGCAAAAAGTTTTGTTGTTTAATTCTAATTAAGAAACCAGTTAGTTGAGTATATTGTTTTTGCAGTAAAATGTACTACATATAACACTTTAAAAATAATTAAAACGGGTTAAACTTGTTTTATTGGTTTTACACCTGTGTATTGTTTTCAAATTTTAAATGTATACATTTGTTTGTTTTAAAATTAAAAGTGTTTTATTCTGCATAACAATATATATATATATATATATATATATATATATATATATATATATATATATATATATATATATTGGAAGGAAACAGCAAAGTAATGATATTAATACTAATGATAATAATGATAATAATAATAATAATAATAATAATATAAATTACTGCAAAAATTGTAAATTTATAAATAAATTGATTGGTAGTGAATGTTTAGATACAAGCGTGCAAAACAATATTTCAATCATATTTAAAAAAAAGCATTTGATCCTTTACAAGGCACTTATATAAAAATAATTTGGTTAAAGAATTTCATAATTCAATTATTTTTAGTGCATATGCATACTTGTTTTTAGTTACAATAATGTGTAACTGCTAAGCAAACGCGTTATACCTGTTGAATGTACTTTTATTTTTGAATAACTGCTACTTTTTAAATTGGTTTGTAGGTAGTTAGCGTTTTTTAATGTGGTTTAATTAAAGAATATTTTGTTGTAGTAGGTCTTACTTCATACTATTAGGTAAAATTTAAAATTAATTAACAGTTTGTTGATTTATTTTGGCAGTAACACATTTGGTAAAACATTTTACAAAGTTTTTGCTTCAATCCCGTAAACCATTTTGTATATAAGAAAAATATTTTTATTATAAATAAATATTTTATAAAATAGGTGTATTTGAACAAGTGTATTTATTAATTAAACTTTTATTGCAATTTATTATGTTAGTAGGCAATACGTTTAGTTTAAAAAATTTCAAAAATTAAATTTTGCATTCATATTTTTTGACATACTGATATTTCTTGCGTTAATATTTATCAACATACATTTTGACATAAGCTTTTTAATAAAAATGTTCATATAAAAACATACAAAATGTCCCATAATTACAAGATTGAAAAAAGATTGAAAATTTGTTCAACTTCTATACTAAATAACAAAGGCATAATTTAACCCGTTTTAATTGCATTAATTTGAACTATTTCACATTACACTTTCGTTTAAATGTTTAGCCGTCTTTTGAATGCACGTTTTGTGCACTATTCAAAAAATGTGCCATTTCCACCAATTCACATGTTATAAATAGCGCAACACTACTTTGCAATTGTAATGCATTTTATTTAAAAACTATATTTTAATTTTACGGTAAATTTATAATTTAATCATTTTTACAAATATTATTGCTTATTATTTTCTAATATTACATTTATGAACTATAAATCTTTAATGTTAAATAAGATAATTTTCCTAAGTTATTTATGAGGATGATTGTTACACATGACTGAATAAATAAATATTTGTGGTTGTTTTAACGCTTTTGTTATTGTTATATTTAAACAAAATTTTCAATACTACGAAGGATAGATACATAATTATATTATTATCAAAATATTTAAATTGTTTAGCTATTTAGTACACAAAATGTTTGCCTATTCCGTTTTATTCAAATTAAATAAAGTTTTATAAATAATCACAGACAACGTTTTGCCTTCATTTGATTGATTATCACATGACTGAAATGCCCTTTATTATTATTTACGATAGACGCCTTTTATTTATTGCTTATTTCAATTTTTCACTTGAAACTGGTTGTTACCTTGATTGAACTTTATATAACTAGCGTTAGTTACTTATTTATGTTTAGAAAAAAATAAAACCATAGTTAAATTGGAATATTTTTTTCAACTAAGAAAATGTCGACTATTTACTTAAAAAGTTGTTTTTATTTTATTTTTAAGGCAATTTTTAATGTGATTAATTAAATCTCCATGGTAAACAGATGAGTTATTTATTAAATAAGATAATTTTTTATATTATATATATATATATATATATATATATATATATATATATATATATATATATATATATATATATATATATGATCACTTTTTAATTAAGAATCAAGTTCGATTAATATAGGTTATTACATTACGAATGGGTGTGTACTTGCGTGTTTATACTTTGTTTTATTTCTATGATTCAATTTGAAATAATTAGCTATTAATTTTTTTATTTTTAATAATAGCGTATTATAAATAAAAAATTTTAATTTCGGGACATTTAAAATAATATCGTTGTATACGCACATATTGCGATAAAATTTGGAAATGTGATAAATTGGAACGGAATAGAAAACGTATCTATTTATTTGTTTTAAACAATAAATAAAGTTTGATGCTGTAGGTTTTAAATTTAGTTGAATTTCCTAAACACAATTAGTATTTTAGCGTTATTGTTTATAAGGTTATAATTTTCATTAAGGTTTATTTTTTGATTTATTGAATGTTTACTGAAATCTTTAAATCGTTTTCAAAATGTTTCAAATACATATTTGAATTAATTAATAAGTAGCAAAAAATAAAGAACTTATTTATTACTGAAATGTTACTAGAAACGTTTTATAGTCGATGTACTTTGAATACGGATAAACAAATTTTATACTAGTTACTGGTAGTGGATAAATTCATACATTATTACGATATTGAAAAGTCTAATAACAACGTATGCACTGTCCTACTTAGGGCTTTAATTTTATTAATTACCGAAAAGTAGCATATCAACATTTTTATTACGAGTTTCAATATTTAGTAAAAACTATATATATATATATATAATAAAAACTTCAAAAGAAATATAATTTATTGTTTTATATTAACTTAGTAACAAAACATCTTTTGTTTACAATTTTAAATATTTGTTTGCAATGTACACGGGTTTATTTTAACGCATTCAAAATCACAGATTTAATTTTTTGTTGTGTTTTTTTAGGCAATTAGGTCACATTAAAACTACAAGCAGGTCATTTACACAATATGGTTTGATTTGGAAAAGTTAATGGAACTTTACAAATTAAATAAACATTTTAAAATTGAAGGTTAAAATTTTAGTAACTATCAAAGTATGCTTGTGCTAATAAAGGCTTAACTATAAATTGAAAAACTACTGTAACAAAACATAAATTCCGTATTAATATACATTTTATTGTAAATCTAAGACTGGTTTTAAATGTACATACATAAAATCATGCTGATTATATTTGGTAAAATTAAGAAACTTAATGTCCGTATATTATTTTGTGTTCATCTCATGAGTTTTATTACAATTTATTTACTTAAATAGAAAATTTGGTAACTTTATCTATAGTTTAGTAGTTGAAATTCCGGTTTTCAGATTCAATTGTTTTAGAGCAAAAAATCATCACCTCAACAATAATAAAGTTTTTAACCAAATATTATAACTTCCTTGTTGTATACGTTAAAATTGTGTCTTGTATCCAACTCAAGTTCAATAATAATAATAATAATAATAATAATAATATTTTATGGTAGCAACTGAAACCAGCTGCACACAATTTTATCGTATGCTAAATAGTATTAACATATCAAATATGCTTAACTGATTTAAAGTTATGTATATTGCATTGTAAAAAAATTAATGACTGATGAAAATGCGGAGAACAGTGTCAATGCAAATTTAAATTTCGGTTGTCAAATTAAATAAGAAAATTTTAATAATCGCATTTGTGACACACTGTAATGTTTTTTGGTATATAGTTCTTTTAAAAGTCCATTGTATTATCATGCCGTGACAAATGTCTTATTTCATGCTCAGTTTTTTTCCGTATCCACAATTAAGGTCTTTTTGTGTGAACAAAGTATAATTAAATATTGTTGATAAATGTATACTAGTATTGCAGAGTTTTGCTAATAACAAAAATTCCATTTTGATCGATTTTACAGTGTGGTTTGGAACATTCAAGTTTTATAAAAGACTTGGAATTATATTTTTGTACAAAATAGTTTTATATAGATTTTGGTGTAAATTTAAATAAGAAAATTTTGTCGAAAAGTATATATTAGCATTTTTATTGAATATGCAACGCTTTGTAAGTAACTTACTGTTTTATTATATTTTTAAATATTTTATTGTATTGTTATACGAGACACAAATTCTCGTGAAACGTTTAAGCAATAATAATAATAATTAAAAGAGAGAGAGAGAGAGAGTAGATGCAGGGGCTGTTTCTAAAATGAACGCAGTTTTTCTGAAACCTTTTTAACACTTTTAGCAGTATCAATAGGAAACATAATCTACCAAATTTTAACTTAAAAAACCATAATTTAATTATTTTGGAAAATAAATAAAACGAATTAATTTATTTGCTTTAAAATAACTTATGATATGAAATATATATAAATATAAGAAAATAGATTATGGAAATTACAGATTTAAAATATTTTGGTTAATATTTATTGCTTATTGTAAAGTCAAATAATTGATTAAAATTTAAAATATATTTTCATTGTTACTAGTTGCACTTTGTTGAAAAACTTGCCTTAAAACTTGCACAATCCGTTAAAATTGCATACTCAGTCTGAGTGTTTATTTTAATGATGTTTTTTTTATTCCTCTCGTTATATTTAATAATTAAAAAGCGTTTTTGTTGGGTGATCTAATTTAACTAACTTAAAATAAATTCAAAATTATATCGAACTTTATGTCGACAAAACGAGGGACAGGTTGATACAACAAATTCTTGATTTTAAAATGCAAAACATGTCTGTTTATGTTTTTACACAATTAATTATTTTCAAATTTTACACCAATCTGAAAAAGTTCATTAATCGATTATAAAATAGTAATAATAGCTGTCTCTTTTGTGTTTGTTTATATAAACACTCCAAATTTTTAAAATTCTAATTGCATGATTACTTGTCATTAGTAAAGATATGAGTAACTTGTCACAGGATATTAATCTAGTTAAAAAAAATTAATTACCTTCAACCAAAACGAAAATGAAAAGTTAAGGTTATAGTAATAGCTACTTGTACACTTACTATATATATATATGACTGAAAACATTTAAGCTTAAAATTAAAAATTTATTTATAAAATGTACTCCCTGTTTTTACTTATTTTGCAGTATTCATTGTCTAGTCATAACTATACAACAACATTTTCAAAAACAATAGGTGTTTTACCGTTAAAAATATTTTAATAATAGATCGTCTTAATTGTATAGTATTTTCAAAATACTTTACAATTATTATGAATTTACCATTGTACTTATTATAACTCAGCCCCGAGCCGTATACACATTGCCAGTTGTAACCGAACAACTTTCATCAATTGGCAACAACAGTAACAATTCAAATTCAAGTAGTAGTAGCAGTAGCAGTAGCAGTAGCAGTAGCAGCAGCAGCAGCAGCAATGGTGGCAATTTTTGTATCGATCCCCATTGTGTCCGACTAGCCAACCACAATCCAACAACCACCAATCCCACCATGAACGAGTATGAAAATTTACTCGATTTGGACTTTATATTGGAAAATAGTGCCAATCAAAAAATTATGACTTTCGGCCTGACCAATTCGCAATCGAGTCACAAAACCACTTTGAATAGTGCTCATACATACGACGTGTGTACCATCCATTCACCGCCCAATACAAACGGATGCACGGCATTGTCGTTGGCCAAATATTCCCTAACCCAATCGCAGCCATTCAATGCCGATTCGAGTTGTTTTGGATTTCAAAAGACATCGGTGCCAAACAAATACTATTACGATTTGAATTCGACCAATGTGGAATTGAAACACGAGCCCATATTTCCCGACAGTGCCGAATTCCATCAGGCCTATTCGTACAATTGGAATTCGAACGTGTCGACGTCGAACGGTTTGAATTATGACGAACGTTTGATAAGTCATCATCACCATCATCACCATCAACAGCAGCAGCAACAACACCAAATACACGATCATCACCATATGCATCACGGTGGTCATTTTATGCAGCCAAATTCGAACGTGTGCGACGTGCGATCGATGATGCAGAATCAGTCGACTTCGTCGTCGTTGATGTACATGAACACGATTGTGCCAAGCACTGATCTGACATCGGTCTATCCGTACATCCATGGCCAGACGACCTTCAGCAATCTAAGCGTCCAGCCAATGTCGGTGCGGTTCTATTCGAACGGCGTTCTCGACACAAACGAATCAATGAATGATGCATCGTTGCAACCGATGTACCTTTCCAATAGATATGCCGCCGCCGCCTCTAACAACACAAACACCAACAACACCAACGCCAACGATAACAACAATGGCAATATGACAAGTACTGCATCAAGTCTAAACAATGGCACACATATTTTGCAAAGACAACACTCTAGTTTGGCCGAAATACAAGTGCACAATGGATCGCTTTCGGGTTACAAATCGCCCAGTTTGGATTATCCAATTGACATGTACAAATTGGAACAACACACGACGAATAATTTGACTGCCAGCACCGACGTCAATTTGACAAGCAACGCCATGGCCAATAATCATACCAACGAATCCGTCTTTCGCGTTGTCGACCATCAACAAACTCCAACGGACAATATGGACTTTTCTGGCCTTGGCAGCGGATCAACATGCGACGCCATGCTGTATGCCAGCCAAACCCTTATTCGGCCACCTCTGGATCCCAATCATTTTGCTCAGGTAAAGCGATCGAAATTGAATTCGGGCATGTCACACGCAACGATGCATCATCCATTGGAACACCTATCGTCCAATGTTACGAAACCAACCTACACGTCGAATTTGGGTGTCAATTCGGGTCGCAAAACCCGGACAACACATCGTAGTCAAGCGGTAAACAACAATACCATGACTTCCAAACTGAATGGCAACAACGTGGGGTCGGGCCGAACGCCCAAAAAGTCAATTGCCCTCATTCATACGTGTCCGTTCAATACGTGCAGCAAAGCCTATTCAAAAAGTTCGCATCTCAAAGCACACATGCGGGTACACACGGGCGAAAAGCCATTCCCGTGCGACTGGCCGGGATGCAATTGGCGATTTGCACGATCGGACGAATTGACGCGTCACTATCGCAAACATACGGGCGATCGACCCTTCCAGTGTCGCACGTGTCATCGGGCGTTTGCTCGCAGTGATCATTTGACGTTGCACATGAAGAAACACCAAATAAACAATAATTAGGGTAGGATGTATAATTTGGTAATGTGTGTGTGTGGGTAGGTATTGGACAAACCCGAGCTACCTCATCGCAATTTTTAAAATTTCTATTGCTTTGTTTTATCTACCCAAACTTTGAATAATTTTTGTGACGCATACTCAAGCTCCAGTGTTGATTGGAATCCAATATTGATCTATATAATACACATTTCGTTACCATTTATATATAAAAGCGTTGTGCTACATTAAGTCAAAAAAAAACCGTTTGTATGCTGCAATTATTAAATTAACTTTCATTGTTTTTACTACTACTGCTATGAATTATACTTTTACGATGAATTACCAAACTGGAAAAAAACATATTCCACAAAACTCTTCCCAAATTACCAATTTTGTAGTTTTGCTACATTGTGTATTAACAGACACAATTTCAAACATATCAATTGCTACACATTTGTTTTTTACAACTAATTATCTAACCCCATTTCAACGAGCATTGCATTTGAAACACCTTTTTTGTACGTTTTTTTAAAATGATTTATTTTTAGACTGTTTTTTTTGTTGTTGAACAAACGTTACTCTCCTGCACATATCAATATCACATTACTAGTACATACATATCAACATGTGGACTGATATTTTTTAATTTAATGTTTTTTCTGTGACAAACTCAATTTTGTTTATTACATTTTTAGTCAATTCAATATACCTAATGCGAATATATATATATATATATATATATGGTTATTTAATCTTTATTTCTGCTACAACATAATATCAAATTAATTTTCTTTTTAACCAACTCCTGTTTATTTCTTTTCTTTAAACAGTATTATATTCATTATTTAAACCTCGTAAATAGTATTCATTACACCTTCAACTATACTTTTCTACTTACAAATTGTAGAAAGGTTTTATTTAATGGCCATGTTTGTAATTACCATTTTTATACATGTTTTTAGTATTACATTCAATGTCCTTTTCCATTTCTTCTTTCAATAAACAAACATGTTTGCGGCTGTGTAATTTTCGTATCGTCACAATTTCTTTCTATTTTCGTTCCCATCTTGACAAAGGCTGTGAATTTAAACCAAAAATGCAGAAAATAGAAAAACCCTATTATTCGTTCTCGCGGTTATTATTATTAAATATGTTTTTTGACAGTTGGTTTCAAGACTGTATTTTTATTTAACTTTTTGTGATCGTACTTTTTATTACTAACTATTGTCATAATAATTATCATTTAAACGTTGCATATCATTATTTACAATTTGATACCGAATTTTTTTAAATTTCACGTTTGTAGATTTTATTGTGTATACAATTATTAATTCAATGGTTCGTTGTGTATTTTTAACTTTCATTATTTGAAATTTAAACTAAAGCAGTTTTTGTAATTTAATTTTTTTAAACACAAGCAGTTATTTGTATAATTATGTTCATTTAATCTGTAAACTTTACTTACTGAAGTCAAAGAATTGTATGGAATTATAAAACCTGTTTTAATATTCCATGTTATATATATATATATATATATATATATATACATATCAGTAACACTAGTAGATATCAGTAACAATGATCTTTTTTACAAAATTTGTATCGTTTTACACTTGTAAGTATATATATATATATATATATATATATATATATATATATATATATATATATATATATATATATATATATATATATATATATATATATATATATATAATTAAATATTTAAGGTATAATAAATTCTTTTTATGCAGTTCAAAGCGTTGTCACTTGTAAATAATGTTTCGGTTTTTCGATTGAACAAATTAGTATAATTCAATTGGAGAATATCGTACATATTTATTAAAGTTGGTTGAGAAAATAAAACTGTAATGCACCCTAAATCCAGTTTTTATTTTTTCAACTCAATATTCTTATAAGTACGTCATTGTGAAATAAAACTGGTGATTCTTTAGATTCTTATGTTTGGTTTATTTTATAGAACATGCGAAAGCATTGCTGTTAAAATACGCAATGTAGATCTAAAAACTTAAATATTTATCTGAAACAAACGTAATCAACCAAATGCCGCTATGCGTAACAATACTCTAACCTTATTCAAGAAGATCTATGAACTTTGCATAGGACATTCCTTCCACAATCAACGCTCATCGGCAATCTCTGCAAATCAATAGATATCACACTTTGTGAAATTACTTAATCCCATCAAACACAAAGCGACGGAGGCTTCCAATCAACTTCATACACAATCCCCCAATCTTCCATACTTAGCTTTAACAGAGACTCTCTTGGACGAAGAAATTATCTTAGCATGCCATCATTTGAAAGATGGAAAGGCTACAGGAGTAGATTGCATACTGATAGAAGTTTTTAAGTATGGTGGGATAAATATTATACAAGATTTATACTCCTTGATGAAATCCATTTAGAAAAAAGAGAAAATTCCAGAAGCATGGACAAACTATAATAATCCCAATCCATAAGGAAGGAGACATTACAGACCCCGCTAATTATAGAGGAATCAGCTTACTTTGCGGGGCTTCAAAAATTTTGGCAAATATTATTTTACACAGGATCCGTGGTGAATGGGAGTATCGTACACGAGCAAACCAGGCTGGATTTCGTCCTGGGATGGGATACATTAATCAAATCCACACTGTTCGTAGAACGCTAGAACTTCGATCACAATGCCAACAGCATTTATAGATTATTCAGCCGCTTTTAATTCTGTTGATCGCAACCTGCTGTGGAATCTTTTCATTGCCAAAGGAATTCCTGCCAAGATTGTCAACATTATTAAATTGTTATACACGTCGTCAAATGCAGTAATACGGAACGAAGATTCTTTAATTGATGCAATCTATATGAACTCAGGTGTCCGCCAAGGATGTGTTTTAGCATCTACACTCTTCAATTTTGTAGTTGATAACATATTTGATGAAGTTTCTCAGTCATTTGAGGGCTGTGTAACTTATGATGGTCGCAAGATAGCTGATCTTTAATATGCAGACGATTACGTTTTTATGGCAGAAACCGAAGATTTGCAAAATGCGGTTGAACTTACTCAAAAAGCCTCAGAGAAATACGGTTTATATCTTATTACTAAAAAACAGTGGTTTTAGCAAACGTCCCTTTTAGAAATCCAATCACTGTGAATGGTAGCCCACTCCCTGTAGTTGATGAATTTACGTACCTAGGCTCGGCCATAAATAATAAAGGATCCAGCTCTTCAGAAATTTGGCGTCGTATTTGTCTCTCCGCTGCAGCCTCTGGGCGTTTAAGTAAACCTTTATGGAACAAAAGTAATATTCCTATTAAAACCAAAGTTTAGTACGTTCCATTCTATTTTATGCATGCGAAACTTGTACTTTCACCCAAGTGGATATACAAAGCTCGTCTATTGTGAGCAAAGATGTTTAAGATCCATATGGTTTTGCTCGTTGTCCTCCATTGAACGCAACCATTTAATAACCAATAAAATAATTCAACCATTTCCAGATATTTGTAAGTCACTTAACATTTATTGGCTATTTTTCTCTAGCACAATAAAAGAAAGACGATTAAAATGGATTGGCCATGTTTTACGTAGATCGCCAACTTATCCAGCCAGAATAGCTATGGAAGCCCATCCATTACCCGGATGGAAAAGAAGGCCAGGCAGCCAATGGAAAATTTGGACGGACGCAAACTCAGTTCTTTTATTTATGCTAAGCCCCCTCGTCCAAATGAATTACTTAATTGGGCGTCCGTTTGCAGCTAATAAAGATCACTCGATGGATTTAACTCGGGATGTAATTAACATTTAATGTCAACACACCTCAAGTGTCGTTCATTAAGTGCACGTTGCAAAAGTTGATATTTTTGCAAACGTTTTTGTATTTGGACTACTCTGGGTGATAATAGCCGGTGGAGGATGTTTATTCCCACTAATGATGATGACTAAAGAGTAATGTTTTAGCAAATGTATATCTGATGGGAGTAGTGGAGCTCAACGTAACAATAATAGCGGTAGCATATACGAATTTTGTTTATGATTTTAACTTTTTAATCCGTTTGTTACCTCACTGTTAACATAATGTATAATGCAATCTAAAAAATCCCTCTCGGCACTACAGTTCGACATTGTAATAGTAATTTTTTCGAACATTCCGGATTTATGAGAACTATAACACCGTAAATAATGTGATAAACACGTTTGTACCACAAAACATATCTACAATGCACTTCTAAGTTCTATTTGCAAAAGTAGTTGATCATATCTAAGTATTTCTTTATTAAATTTACTACTTGAAAGCCTTATTAGGTATATTTTTTGTTAGTATAAATATACATGTCGTTCATTAGGTAAATGAATCACACTCATTGTGCTACTAGATATTAACAAATACTGATTATTGCCACAAACAAAAGTTACATCGTTTTGTGTTTATTGAAATTCGAAAAAAATCGAAACCATCAATTGATAAAATCAAGAAATTCATTTGATTTAAGTAACATTTATTTTTGCAAAATTCACAAAATAATCAGTCACAAACCCAACGTAATTTCGTTCAAAATAAAATTGGCATTGTAACAGTCAAAATCTGAAAATAGACATAAATTTGTAGATAAGAAAAGTTGATTATATACACGATTTGAAATGACCTATTTTAAAACCTGATCATGTGTGTGTGTGTGGACTTGACTTCGATACGAATTCACCAAAGTTGTCAACAAGCGGGAATAACACTTTTAATGTTACGAATGGACTTATTTACTGTATTACAATAATACGTAAGTTTTTACACAGTATTGAGATGTCAAGCAGATTTCCAATTTATACAGTTTTGACAGTTCCTCAAAAAAACACCAAGTGTGTATTTGCATAGTAGTTTTATTTGTTTCTTTTCTGGAAACAATGTATTATACACAGCGAGGATTGGCACTTCCGTCCCTACATTTTATTTTATCAAAAACTTGGGACCGGTTATAGCTTTTTAAAAAAAGTAGCGCCAGGCATTTTCATCCTGTAAATAAACGTAATCTGTACATTTTAATTGACATAAAATGTAACAAGTAATGACATAGCCTATTTGATTCGACAATTGTTTATACAAAATAAACTATACTTAAATTTGCACTAAACATAAAACATAGAAAGCTTTTTTAATCTTACCAAAATATTGAAAATAGATAAGTTTAGAAAACAAATCTCCAAACTATCAAATATCCTATAATAAGCATTAATATTAATTACAAATAATCTTGAAAAATAAGTCACAATCATCATAATTATATATATATATATATATATATATATATATATATATATATATATATATATATATATATATATATATATATATATATATATATATATATATATATATATATATATATATATATATATATATATATATATATATATATATATATATATATATATATATATATATATATATATATATATATATATATATATATATATATATATATATATATATATATATATATATATATATATATATATATATATATATATATATATATATATATATATATATATATATATATATATATATATATATAAATATATATAAACTCAAGAAAACGATGGAGTATTACTTGTTCAATTAATATATTATAAAATTTTATTTAAATGCAAAATTATAAAACATATTAACTTAATGCTTTATGTATTAGGTACAAAATGAACATTGTACTCCGAAATTATGTGTTTGAGAACGACATAAACAGTTATTTAACCTACATCATCACGGATGATTTGTAATCCTATTAACGGCAATAAAGCAATGTTAAATATGCACGTATAAAAACATTTATTGTAAAAAAGTATGTATTACAATTCATAAAATAAGTCAACTGTGCTGAAGTGGTCTAGCGGTACAGCATTCAACTCAAACTTGGGTGTGCGTGGGTTCGATCCCTACCACTATGGGCTTCCGTTTGGCTTTGCTAAAATATCCACTTGCTGAAAGATGTTACTCGCAAAACATTCAAGCAGTAATCATATATGTATATATGCGTAATAGAAAATAATCTGATAAGCAAATGAGCGCATTTATACAAACACAATTACGTGTAAGTGATCCGTTTACAAAATTTCCTTGATCTATCTTTTTCCACTTGGAGTCCTTACAATCAAACATTCTAAATCAGTCCCTATAAAAAATAAAACTACAACATTAAAAATTCTTTTTGTAGTTAGTAATTTTACATTATTAAATAAAAGATATCTTTAATTGCAATTATATATACAAAAACGTTTTAATAAGTAGAGGGATATTTAATAAGTTTATCAAACAAATAATAAACCAGATTTTAAACCATCCTAAAGTTACGTCAGGTTGGTTGGAAGACTTATCTGTACTTGGCACATACTAATCTCCGTAAAACATCTCATCATCGGCATTATTAAGTGCATTCACAGAAAACGTAAAGCTGGAAAACTGACGATTTTGGAAAAATATGTACATACGTTTTCGAGTATGGTCCTTCTCGGTTTATCGCAAACCTCTAAGTAACCGTAATGAAATTATGCACAACCGAGCAGTGTCGTTAAAACAGACACCGTCTTACCAATGTTCCTATTCACAAAAGAAAAATGATTCACAAATACCTGATAACTACAGAAGTATCGGTTTACTTTACATTACTGCCAAAGTTACCAATAGTGAAAAAAACCATTCGTCCAAATCAAACTGGTTTTCGACACAGAATGGAATGTGTTGACCATATTCACACCCTTCCACGCATTATGCAATTTTGAGTAAAGTTTCAGCGTTCTATGTATGCAGCGTTTACACTATTCTTTTTACCTTTAGACTCACTGAAAAAAGATCGATTATGGATCGCTGTTCAGTAATTGAATCCTATTTAAATGTGTAAATTTTCCAGATACTATAGAGAAAAACGTAATTGTTAAAATTCGTGTTTGCAACAGATCAATTATAAACCCGTTTCAAATTTGCAATACAGTCTGTCACGTTTGCTTAACTGCATCACTTTTGTGGATTATATATATATATATATATATATATATATATATATATATATATATATATATATATATATATATATATATATATATATATATGCTTTTCTAATTAAAAATAAATTATTTTATTAAAAAGAGGATGGACATTTTAATAATAATAACAATTATAATAGTAACAGTATATTTAATTACAATTGAAATATAACAAACAAAGAAAATTATTTCAAAGTAAACGTTATTCGAATAGGTTCATATACTTTGTACAAAACAAAAAATATGTGCGTTTTGAGTAATAATAGTAATAATAATAATAATAATAATTATTATTATTATTATTATACTAATAATAATAGCAAAAATATAACTAAAAATGCAATAACAATGCTAATAAAAAGTGATAACGATCAATATGGTAAATGTATTATTTCCACGTGCGTGTATGCTTAAGTATTTTAAAAATAAAAACCATATATATATATATATATATATATATATATATATATGCGTATCGTGTATGCGTAACAGTAAAGCATTTTAGGTAAATGCGTTCGTTAAAGGACTATAATCTCATCTTAACTACCAGCCAATAAATATAGAAATTAAATAATAAATCAATTTTTCAAGCTATATGCAACTCATCATTGAAAAAAATAAACATGGCTAGCAATAAAGAAAAACCAATAAGCCAAAATATAGTAAAAATCAAGTATTATTAAATTAATATACGTAACGAATTATTTATAACTATAACAAATTTAGATAGTTTTCATATTTATCCAAACAATTGCAAATGAGCCTGCAGTCTGTATCCAAAGTTTAAATTACTATATTTGTAGGAAAGATTGGTAAATAATTTTAATTTATGAAATAAAAAACCTTGAAACGACTACATTAGAATGGACGAGCAAAACTAGGGCAACAAATTTATTTTCCAATTGGTATAATTAGAATCAAAATGGCCTCAGCTCAACAGTAATTTTTAAGTCTCAAGTACGTAAAGCATACTAATAATCCTGAGAATTTGAGTAATGTTTATGAAGTTTCAATATCCAGTAATAATGATATTCATGACCTTCAACTCCACGCGAAAAATTTTGGACTGAGTGAACTCAAGTATTTAGACTACCACAAAGAGGTAAAATGTACAGCGTTTAAAATGAATTTGCCTTTTAACAGATGAACGTAAATATGCACCCAAGATACTTAAAAGGTATCTCAAAGTATATGTATACCACATATATCTGTTAGGCAAAGGGAGATAACAGTGATCAAAATCAGGTAACCTCGTTAACCTTTGCAAGTAGTGAATTCGTTATAAGAATGCCGCCTACCAGGTAGGATACTTCGTTATACTTTTAAATTTGTTATTCTTATCAAGCCATCGGAGTCGATCGTTTTATATGCTGTACAAATAAAGAAATGATATAGAGGTGATTACGTCACCAACCAAAATAAATGAATTATTATTATTGCTTGAATATATATATATATATATATATATATATATATATATACCAATCTACCAATAAATGATCAGTCCACACACTAATCACTATTGTGAAATAATATCTAACAGCCACCAAAACATTGACGCGAAAATACTTCACTCAAAATGTATAATGGAAACGAGCCAGTAGTACAGATATACCAATTAAAATAGGAGACGTTTTTACAAATAAATTGGAGCATGGCAAAATTCAAATATGGCGTACTGATAAAACGAGGTGCATGTTTTATCATAATAAATAGAAAACCAAATCACATTCATTTGTTTATCAGAAAAAATAATTATTCTAACCATTTTTTGACCGTTTTTATCGCTTCAGTGTTTAGCACGAAACATTTTCAGCAAATGGACATTAGGTGTAGACCAGACGAAGGTCCACAAGACCCAAACCGAATGCTTAACTAGAGTCGAGTCTACCGACACCGACACTCCTGCACGGCGAATCAGTAATCTGTGAGACTTGTACATAAACTGCCTAACCTATTCTCAAGTCCAAATCCTTTTTCTAACTTCATCGCTTCAATGTTTTATTAGAAACATTTTCTTGACAAAAGCATATTTAACGAGGGACTGGCATTGACAATCCATATTCAAAGAGCTTAGTTACTAAAAACAAGTAATTGACTTCTACCTTTTACTTTGTTCGTAATAGATGGACCGTATCAACACAATTCCGAAAATCATAAAAGTATACAGCCCCCCATCGAGACCGTGCGGCAAGATCGTACTTTTAATAAATCCACGTGTTTTGACTAAAACATCATTACAAACGACAAAATAAAATTTTCTCATTCCATGTATACGATTGTGCGTGGATGTGTTGCAACAAGAAGAATAATGAACGACAATCAAACAAACAATAGGTCACGAGACATCCACACAGCTTGATTTAGATTGATAGGAAATTGTAATGTAGGTTGACCTTATTTGACCTAAACTTGGACATTTTGCATGACAGTGGGTAGAGACTCAAATAGACCAAAAACAGAAATTAATTATAATAATAAAATAAAACCTATAGGTAAAGGTGTGCGTACATTTACAAAAGCATTAACGTTCACTTTTAAAACTCCATTATGATTCCTATCCCAAGTGCACATACCGATACACATACACATACGTACACAAACGGTGTATTAATAATACAGCCAGGATATAAAAGTATTTGATGAGTCATACCACAACTCAATCCACTAAACCAGGTGGTTTAGTTTATTATGATTATTACTGAGACTATTATAAATTTAGGTATATCCTACTTATTGCTTATTATTATGTATATACTTCCGTATATATGCATATATTAGCGCATTTCTAAAAGTATTGATTATTATAAATTAAAACGGTTCACAATAAAAACATGGAACAATATAAACATGCGAACCAATATGTGATGTCTTTTCATTCTCTCCCAAAACGTCTATAGGTAAATTGGTAAAGGATAGGTTAGTCAAGCATATTTCGAGCCATATCTAAAATATTGCAAATAGCAATAATTTTATTGTAATTTAGCCTATATATATATATATATATAGCAAAACTAGTGAACCAGTTGCATAAATGACAAACGGATTATCGACAATAAAAGGAAACATAATTACAATGCTATTTTTTTATTTGGTAAAT
The DNA here is from genome assembly GCA_025895645.1 of Cardicola forsteri. Classification (NCBI taxonomy): domain Eukaryota; kingdom Metazoa; phylum Platyhelminthes; class Trematoda; order Strigeidida; family Aporocotylidae; genus Cardicola; species Cardicola forsteri. The sequence goes on along the minus strand of JAKXYG010001066.1, from coordinate 641,680 downwards.
CAAAATCTAACCGAATGAGTCACTAAGCTGGTTGTATGTTGCTTAGGGAATAGTCTGCTTAGTATATATATATATATATATATATATATATATATATATACTATGCAACCAGAGAGACATGGAATGTACAACGTTGAATATGTATCACATTATATTGCCGAATTGGAAACCAATTAGAACCAAATAGCAATCAACCCAAATTAATGTTTCCCTTCTTTTGATCTTGTTGTGTGTGTACTGTTTGGTAAATGCGGAACAAAACATTATCCAACGTCAAAGTATGACGATAATCATACAACTAATAAAATGAATGACTAATATACACAAGAATTAAAAGTTAATAATAGTAAAAAAGCGAAACAAAACGAGCAAAATACAAAAGTTGGTTGGCTATGCAAATTGCGGTTGTGATTGACAAAAAAGACACCGTACATATAATATAATAAGTGCATAAAGCTTAATATACAAAATTTAAAATAAAACAAATAAAATAAACTAAATTTATCCATTTTTAAACCATACTGCTAAAACGAGCTAATCAATAACTTCTTAAAAACGTCTGCAATAAAAAACGAATAGTGCAATTTAAAAACAAGACATTTTGAAAAAAAACCAATATAACTTGAAGAAGTGTGAATACTTTATTATTATTAATATTATTATTATTATTGGTTTCAGTGTGTGAATAAGAGTAACGTTAGGCACAAGTGTAACGTATTCGTTTGAGAAACCAAAGTAGTTTTTAAAAGCTACAAAAATGTTGGGTTTTTGAAAATTAAACTGTTAATTATTTTAATCGGAAACTGGAGCTTAAACTATGGAGCACACGGCTCCTAAATAAATAAAACTAATATATATATATATATACAATATATATATATATATATATATATATATATATATATATATATATATATTTTAAATATCGTTAGGTTGTCCAATTCATACAAGAGACGGTACTTAGAGAAGCGAATTCGCATTCCTTCAGTATGCAGACAAATATCGTGCTAATAACCTCTCTCTGAAAAATCAAAAGTATCTTTACAAAAATTTGAGCTGAAGCCCTATATTAAATTAGCACATCTTGTAAGATAGAAGAAGTGAATTTAGATAAATTGTTGTTTATTTTAAATGCATTATTATAATCTGAAGAAACAACATAACATAACACAATAACCACATTTAAATTAAATCACTATATATATATATATATATATATATATATATATATATATATATATAACAAGAGTATGGCCAAATAAAAAAAGTTAATTAAGCTAAAGAAAACAAAAGATTTTTTAACAAAACAATAGCACAACCCCTATATAGTCATAACTCAATATGAACTAATAAGTTGCCTTAAAAGGAATAAACAAAGGAAAATGTTGTTCGTAAAAAGATTCATTGTTTGAATTTGGAAAATAATAAATATAATTATCAACTATTATGCTTAACTTGTAAAAATTCATGTTTTTTTATCTTTTGTTTAGCAACAATACGTGCTAATAAGGACATTCAACCACACACACACCCACACGCAAACAAAAACACAATAAATTGTATTTGTAAAAATGAACAAGACGAAATAAAGGAATAAACTCGAAATATATAATCGTCAAAGTCGTTATCAAATCATGTCAACCAACCAACATCATCAAATTACTTGATAAAATATTTAACTTTTTGTTTCTAATTTTTACGAAATACAATCACTTGGACATATATGAATAAACAAATACAAATGTGCCGGGGTGGTCTAGCGGTACAGCGCTCGAATTTGGACTTCGGTGGGTATGGGTTCGAATCCCACCATCGGCACTACAATGCAAGCCCACGTTCGGTTTCGCTAAACAATGTCCACTGCTGAAAGATGTTTCTCGTAAAACATTCAAAGTAGAAAACATAAAATAAAAAATAAATTAATAAAATATACGCCTTTCTGTTAGAACACAAACAAAAACACAGTCGAAAACGAAATGTTGTTTAGGTAAACCAAATGAACTATTTGAACAATGGAAATTTAATTAATACAAGATCAAAAAAAAAGAAATTAAAAACAATAAATAAAATATATGTTGATTATGTAAAGACAATGTTTCAAAATAAATGGTTGCATTAAAAGTTAAAAAACACGTATTGTAGACCATACCAGCAATAAACCGAGACAAAACCAAACAATGACTGGCATTTAATACCGGTAGTGGTACTTGTACTTACGCCCACTCAATACAAATCTTAGGCTTTAGACTCTTGCCTAACCACGGGTTTTATTAGTATAATTAATTGATAATAACAATAACGTTTATAATAATACTAGTAATAATATTGATAAAAATACTAATGAACATAATATTAATAACAATAATATTGTTAACACTACTACTAACTACTACTACTAATACTACTACTACTACTACTACTACTACTACTACTACTACTACTACTACTAATAATAATAATAATAATAATAATAATAATAATAATAATAATAATAATAACAGCTATTCGCTATTCTGTTTAATTTAAAATAAATAAAATATATTCTATTACGTTTATACACGTTCATTCTTAAAAGTTTGGAATGCTGATTGTCCCAAGGACTTGAATAAAAGTAATATTTGGATGCAGTCTCGAGTTCCAACAATAATGATAACGATTATTTCCTATGTCCGTGCAGTACATCCTAGACTTAGGCAGGACCGAAGAAAACAAATAAGTGCGAGCCTATACCCAGAGTACGTAAAAACAACATACAATATACTAACATCCATTTGGCAGTAGGAGTTCACCCACCTCACCCCCACCGACAGAAAATCTGACAGCTTCGTTTAGTTTCGTCAACACTCGTAAGTTTTGAATAAGAACGGCAATAAACGGAAAGAATACAAATATAGTCCGACTACCAAAGGATATTAAAAGTTTAGATTTTGACTCTGTACATTTTTAACTGCCTACAGCAATAAGTATGAACGCCTCGACTTAATAAACAAGTTGTGCACAATTTTATACATTCCTAAAATTAAAAAAACCAACTAAATTATAATCGACAATACATACCAGATAGAATAAAAAAATAATGACAACTGTTTATTTAACCACAAGTCACATACAAACAAGTAACTTTTGTGGCAATATTTATGAGACACATAAAATAGAAACGATAACTCTCATTTTGACAAAAGAAAACTCCATTACAGCTTATCACGATCAACCATAACTAATTATTACCAAGTAATGAAGGTTAGTCATCAAAACATTTGAAAAACCACTCCCATGTCAATCTTCAACCGTTAAATATAATTCAAGCATTTTTCTAGTTTACTCAAAGCGTTTGCCATTACCGTATATTACTAATAATTGGAAAACGGCATCAGTCGTCAAACTTCATTGGTCTCAATAGTAACAACATCAAGATAATAATAATAATAATAATAATAATATTGATGATGACTAAGTTGTATTGTATTGCATGGTCAAAACAAACCCAAGAACGACATTCTTGTGTATGTGTCCCAATCTCAAGGGATCAAGAATTTGGTCGATGAATCAAAACAAAACCAAAATTATGCATCACCGCCATCTAAACAGCCAAACCCAAACTTTGCGGGTCATTCATTATTCCATTCACGGTCTTTTCTTGGTTGGTTTTTTTTTGGTTCAACAACAGCCAATCAAACAATTGCAATTATAGATATTACTAATACAGTTACAATAGGTAGTAGTGATGCAATTAAAAAATGATTTGTGTATGTGCGCAATATCGCCCTCATGGTAACTGGGGTCTACATAAAAATGCGAGCAAATTATTAATACTGCCAGGGTGGTCTAATGACACAGCGCTCGACTCTAGAATGGATGGGCACAAGTTTAGGTGCTGCTGCCGACACTGGATGAGGGCCCTTGGTTTGGTTTTATTAAAATTTCCATTTACTAAGTGTTTCTTGTAAAGTATTCAAGCAATAATAATAATGATAATAATTCATTTATTGTGGTGTGTTTGTGACCTAGTCACTTCTTCATTATTTCTATTTCGAATCCGATGGCTTGATAAGCGTAACAAACGTCGAAGAATAATGAAATTTCTTGACTGGTAAACGACATCCTTGTGACGGCGTCACTATTTACAAAAATTGACGAAACCGCCTGATTTTTTGTCAGGGTTATATCCCTTGGCCCAAAGGCTACATATGGCATACGCATGCCTTAAGATACCTTTTAAGTACTCTGGATGTATACTTACATCCACGCGCCAAATCGGAAGCCCAGTTATACCACTTTGCATTTGGTCCTTGCTGTTCATAAACACCTAGTCCAGGAAGCACCACATGGAAGAGAAACAGTCAGCAACATCACCATCATTAAAAATTAAGACTTTATAAGTATACCTCAAATCCTCAGAATTATTAACATTCCAATAATAATATACCAGTATTTTCAATTATAGGTAATTCTATTGAAGTATTTTAGTAAATAATAACCACAAAATAATATTAATAATTAATAAAACATTATACAATAATATTCGTAAATAATGCATAGAACTCATTACTCAAAATAAAAATGATAACTGTGTTGTTAATGCAAACTGACTCTTCCCTATTGACACAATCTTCTAACTGTTGCACATAGTCAAAATACAAAATCCCTTTAGCATATACAACCCGTCGACCTGTTCCTAAACGATAGCCACTCAAAAAACATTGTTGCCCGGGTTACACAAATTGTTGAAAACGATTGACAAAAAATGCAACAACGATTGACGTACTTTGGTATCTCGATTGAATTCGGCCACTGAACCCTGTTCGTCGACCACGAAGTCGAGTGTCGAACACATCTGATAAACCTGGCTACGACTAGACAATATGAATTGATCGTGACCCACTTGCAACGTTAGACCGGCACTCGTCAGCTGAAAGTCGAAATAAAAAACGAATTTTTACAGGTTTTCCAGTTGCGAATATACCACAAAATGAACTTTCAAAATCGTGGTTAATCTATTGAAAACGTCTTGTTGTACATGCGCCAAGCTCGTTATTGAGAAAAAACTGATTCACTATTAATCAAAAGGTAACATGCTACATAGAAGTTTTATATAATGTTATGCTGTAATATCGTTTACTGTTAATGACTATTGTTACTGTTGTTATTGTTTAGATGTTTGATTGGAAACATGATTAAGCAAGTGAACATTTTAGCTACATCAATAAAAGACCCACATTCCGTGTTCACAAAGTTACAAGTTTCACGACAAGTCTCATTGTGTCACTTTAGGGATAAATAAAAAAACATTGAACAGGTATTTATTTCGTGTTCCTTACTTGAACGTTTGATTGGAAAACATTGTTCAGCATGTGGACAATTTAGCAATACCAAACGGTGGGTTTGTACTAAGTACCGGTAATGGGACTACAACTCATGTCCACCAAGATACAAATTCAGTGCTTTAATCACCTCCAATACCTAAGGCACAAATATCATAATTCATGCTAATGGAAGTGAAAGTAGTAACCAGCTTTCTAAGGTTAAATAGCTTCGCAGTAATAATGCATAGCTGACTTTATACTACTTCAATCTAGCTACAATTCCCAGGAAGAAGCCAAGTTCAAAACTGATTAATTTTATTATTCGATATTTTAAAATCATACTACTAGTAAAAATACTATAAAGTATAAAAAATAGGCAATTATAAACACTATCATAAAAACCTTCGATGTAAAGTACGAAAATAAAAAAAACATTATGCATATACATATATGTAAAATATACATGACTATAATTGAAAATGCATAAACGCAAAAACGTACACCATTTACTAATCCTTTCTATTCAAATGATTAATTGAACATAAATTTATCTAAAACTATACAACACGGTAAAATACAAAATGTTTAAAACAAACACCAGTACCATATGCATATATATATATATATATATATATATCGGCCAATGCTGAAGCCAGTTAAACCACTATGCACTCGCTCCGTAATCCTATATATATATATATATATATATATATCTGGCTGCGCTACTCTAGTTTGCCATGACTATATATATAACTTTTTTTTTATCATTATCTTAAAATTCAATAATGTATATTTGGAAATTATATAAACATAATTTTATTTACATCTATATATTTATTTATTTTCTTTCTTTCTTTATGCAATAAATAAGTATCATTAAAATCTAATAGTAGAATTATTTTTCTTTTGTACCTAATAAATTTTTTTGAAAATGTATCTAAAACATTTTAAACATAAAAGAAAATATCATCATAGTTCATTTAACCGTACTTCACAATTAACTTTACCAGAAAATATGTCACTGCCACCAATACTATATTTCAATGCAAAATCTACCAATAAAAATTAATGATTTGCGTTTACTAATTAATGCGAAAATTTATGTCAACACTTGTTTTACATTAATTCAAGAATCCTGGCCAAACAAATACATTGATGATGATAACCTTATGTCACTTGATAATTACATAAATTGATTAATTTTGTTTAATTTCTTACTTTTATTTTGTCTTGTTTTGTTTTTGTTTAATAACGCTAATGATTTGTTATGCATGTATGTATATGCTTAATGTACCTCTATTAATGTACAAAAGCTTATATATATATATATATATATATATATATATATATATATATATATATATAGTGATTATAATATATAGTGCTTCATTAACATCATGTTATTGATATAAGTCAAGAAAGGCGGTGGTCACTAAGAAAACAAAGCTCTTATCACTTTGCCACATTAAAAAGTTGTAGTATATATTAAGTCAATTAAGTATGAAAGTGGAAAGAAATGCATTATCAATTAACCGTATCTGTAATCAATTTTTAATTGAATAATTTTGGAATAAAATATAAGAATTAAACTGTGAAATGAATTCATTTTGCATATTCTCGTTAGTCACAATATACAAAATGAATTCATCTCACACTTTACGTCTTCTTATATTTTTATTTGGAATTATAAATGGAACCCAATGCTTTAAATTTTGGAATAAACTATGACGTATGCAATATTCCTTTGGTAAAGTCGAATTAGTGTTATGTGTTATCTTAAGAACTTAAAAATTGGAATAACTGTGAAAAACAATAATAATAACAACAATTATTATTTAAATTAATTCATTAAATTCAACACTATGTAATGATTAATGTTATCGATTTTAAATTAACAAAGAATTTAGGATATATTATATATATATATATATATATATATACAGATATGTAATCTTTTATCTAAAATCGCTGTCCATAATCAAGTCAAAACATGTGTATATTTACTCCTCGTATATATGTATGAATAAACACAATCATCTTCAAAACTTTCCTTATGATTAATACCAAAATATGAACATATGCATATATAAAAAACAGAATAAAGTAACAATAAAAAACACTGTACCATTATGATTCTTAGTAAAAGCAACATTTTTCATAAACAAAAAATTATCACTAACGCTTGGTCAATCATCAGATGATAAACATTACTATAAAAAAATATTGAAAAATCAATGTACAAGTGCTCATGCACTCAAAGCTTGCTCTCGAGCATTCAAAGTGCACATTTAAGTTAATAATAATAATAATAATTATTATTATTATTATCTACAAATGAAAACCACTTCCATTTTGTCTAGTTCCAAACCCGTATTGAGAAAGGACACCAGATTGAGGTGTACAATTAGCAATTCAACGTTGAAAAATAAATGTTACAACTAATACAATTACGATAAAAACAATTTGCAAAAATAAATTGCTACTGTAAAAAAAGCACCAAAAGCGGTGCAAAATTAAAAACAATTGTTCTACCAACGATTGGATTTAAATTTAACTAAACTAATAAATACAAATCACCATTAAACAAGAATCATTTCTCTCTTTTTTCTATTTAAAATAAATTATTTGAAATTCAAAAAAGTTCAAAATACAATTACCAACAGTAAACTGCTATTGTTTTCGTTACCTTGCAACTAGTAAAAAATAATTAGATATAGATTTGAACATTTCAAATCTTAAAAGGAAACAACATATACAATTCTTAAAAATACGTTATTGTACAAACGTTTTTTTCCAAAATATGCTTAATCATTCCAATCCATTGTGTTTATATATATATATATTCTAAGTTAGACCCTTTTAAATGCAACAAGAAACGTGATCTTTCTCCTTCTCATTTTCTTTACCTACACATGTACAGCTCATACTAAATAACAGACAAAACATAAAAATAACGAAAATTAATTTAAAGAATATACATTAAATTGCACGTGCACAACTATTTCTTGCAATAAAAAATATGGACACGACACAAAAATAAAATTAAGAGACAATCATGTCTGCGAAATACCTAATCACTAACTCGTCAACACTCGGTTGGTAGTGCCACACACGTACGTACTCAAAGGTGTTTATGTTTATTTATATATATATATATATATATATATATATATATATATATATATATAATGCATTAATCATTGCAAAATCAATGGAAACATTATCCATTAAGTCGAATAAGATATTTTTCTTTTTCAACAAAAAAAGCCCCACCCAAAACGAATGTTATACTGTAAAAACAATATACAATAATTAACAAATACAAAAAGCATTCTAATATAAAAATGCTAATAAGTAAATACATTACGTTCCAATGTTAATTTACAAAACAAATATAATGTAACAGTAGAATATAAAAAGGAATAAAAAATTGCGATTTTAAAAAACGATAGAATAAGTAATTTGCTTTTTCTAATTGCTATTATTCCTGTTAATTGCACCTCATTTATAATAAAATTTTATAATAATTATTTCATAGTACAGTAATGAATAAATAATATAATCTCACTGGAAGTGGCAACTTGAAAATATTTCACGTTACTAAAAATGTGTCCGTCGTACACAATGCAAAAACCATGATTTTACTGGCAACTTTATTCAAAAGAAGATCTGTCCTAAATTTACATTGCATAATTTAATACAAATATGAACATTGGAGCAAATATTAACAGCCAAAATGTAAAAATTTTACATTACTTTAAAATAACTTTTACGTTAAGTATAATTATTGCCAATACCAAAAATATTTTAGATATTTTTATTATTCATTCACCGACATTACTATTTCTTAAGTAACTTTAATTAATTAAAGTGAAAAAAACATGTCATACTATTTTTTTTATAATTTAAACAAAAACATAACGCGTTTACTAAAATAGTAAACAAGATTCATGTTTGTCTGTAGTTTGATAGGGTTTGAAATAAACTTACAATAGAGTATGACAATAGTTACAAATAAACAAAACAAAATTTTTAATTAAATTTTGGAAACAAAAATACGCGCATTAAAATAAACAAAGCACTAAGCAATTAAACGCTACACATAAAATGGTTTAAATATTTCGCCTCCATTCTATTAGCAACGCCACAAGTAATATTAATATTAAATTAATTAGTTCAATGAATGTATACTGCTCTTATTTGAACTTAAATGCCAATCAACATGCTGAAACAACCAAGAGACTAAATATTTAAAAAATCCAAACATCAACAAAAAACAGTAAACATGTTTTTTAGTCTGCATATATATATATATATATATATATATATATATATATATATACGTTGAAGTGGAGCCAACTACAGTATGCACAAAAATAAAATAGAACAATAGAAGAGCACCAAAACAAACTGCTATGTGTAACTCAGCGACCAAAAAAAACAATCAAATGTAGCTGCAACTTCAATTTGACTCAATGACACAAATTTTTGATTATTAATCTTATTAGATTTCAAAGCAAAAAATACAAAAGTTGAGACAAGTGTTTAAATTAATTTAACATTCAAATAAAACATGTGTTAAACTCATCAATTCAATGTTAAAAAACTACAAATTTCAAAACAGTAGACAAATTCATTATGTAAAGTGCATATATATATATATATATATATATAACATTTTTCAGAAACCATAAATTTAACACGCTCAAATAAGGACCCGTATTTAGTATCGGTGGCGCGGTATAAACTAAGGTACGATTCAAACATCTTCACTACATCTACCGAGTGTCAGTTAAATAAATTGGTTGTATAAAATATAAAGCCTCTGATGCAATACAAATATTCACGTGTTAATTTAATCTACTATTTTCTTCATTAATATATTATTCTCAAAAATATTAACAACAAATAGTAGTTTAAATTTAAAATTTTGTGAATTTTTATAAATATAAAAAACGCCTTAATTGTTGACTTTCAAACACTTTCAGAATTAAATTAGCACAACTAAATTTAAATGGTGTAACATTTGCTATTACAAATTTACTATTAGATAATAAATTCTTTAAGTACTTAAATTATTGATAATAATTGAGATCTATTTTAAAACAATAAAATAATTTAAAATGATACTTTTTAGTGTACATACTAAAAAAAACCATTTTAATAATAACGATTGTTCAAGATTGTACACTAATTCAATAAAAACAAAATTGTTCTAAATAAAATCAGATTAATAAAACCCAAAAAATATTACTTTGAGTAATAGACCATTCGTACTATAACATACGTATATGTGTTTGAACTTTAAACCTAAATATGACTATTTTTATTTTTAATAATAAACCATTCATTAAACTCTATGTACTAATAACAAATGAATCTGCTAATTGAAACAAATGTTAACTGTATTCAATTTTTTTAAATGTTATACACATATATTACTCATAATAGTAGTAGTAATATAAAAACATTTCATTTAAATAATATTTAAATTAAAATTTTACGCTTTGATTTAGCCATTAATATTTCAGAATATGAATTAGACTAATATACTACTTTAGTAGTATCAATAAAAATTAAATTAAAAACATTTTCCACCTTTATTATTATGAAATCGTAACTTTAACAAAAATCCCTAATTTATACATAAAAACAATTAAATTACTTCTTTGAAAATAAATTGTATAATACTGTAGAATTTTAATTTATATTATATAATACATTTTTTTCAAGACAAAAATTGTTAAAACCAAAAAAAAAGAATTTTATTAAAGTTAAGCTATACAAAAGCAATTCTATATATGTAAAATTATTGCTAATCAATGATTTTATACTTTACACAATTAAAAATTCGTCAATTTTCAACGATTATGTAATTCTTTTAAAAAAAATAAAGTAGAGTATCGCTTTTTAATTATAAAATGCTTTAAAGTATTGTGTCGTGGTTTGTTTTGCTTAATTTTAAAATATTCTATCATAATTAGATTTTAAATATTTTTAACTAAAATCACAAACTAAAAAAATCTACCCCAAAAATAATCATCATCATCGGGGATAAATATCCTCTACCGACTATTATCATCCAGGGTAGTCCAAATTTCAAAACGTCCGCAGAAACACCAACTTTTGCAATGTGCACTTAATGGACGACACTTGAGGTGTGCTGACATTAAATGTTAATTACATCCCAAATTAAAACCCTCCAGTGATCTTTTTTAGCTGTAAACAGTAAACGGTTTAGTATAAACAAAAGGACTGAGTTCGCATGCTACAATATCCGTCCAAATTTTCCGTTAGCCACCTGGTCTTAATTTCAATCTGGGTAATAGATAGGCATCCATAGCTATTCTAGCTGAATGAGTGGGCAATCAACTTAAAACATGGTCAATCCATTTTAATCGTCTTTCTTTTACTGTGCTAAAGATACATGGCTAATAAATGTTGGGTGTCTTACAAAAATCTGGAAATGATTGAAATATTTTATTAGTTATTAAATGACTGCGTTCAATAGAGGACAGCGAGTAAAACCATGTGAATATTAAACGACTTTACTCAAAATAAAATGTCAAGCCATCGAAATCGATCGTTCTACATGTCGTATAAATATGGGAAATAATGAAGAGGTGACCACGTCACCAACCAAAATAATAAAAAAAAAATAAACAAGTTTTTGTAGATCCACTTGGATGAAAGTCCAAGTTTCGCATGCATTCAGTAGGATAAAACCTACTAAACTCTTATATATTCTACAAATCATTGTAAAATATGCTATTGAAGAATTATATTGTACACATCACACATTTAAAAATAAAACTCATCTTCCATGTGCGTTAGACGCTTTTATACATTAACAGAAATTTACTATTATAATGTTAGTAAAACCTTCAAAGACCTTGTTTTCAACTTAAAATAGACTATCTCTATTTATAATTATACAATATAAAATAATTCTAAATATTCTATTAAATATTAATTAATTAATAATGTAATAACAAAATAATTATTTCATCTACTGTTTTATAAGCTATATAAAGTGTCAATTGTTCTAAAACCTCTATTATTCGTTAAAATTATATATTGAGTCTAAGTACCTACTTTAATTACATATACAGCGTTTTCAAACAATTAAAAAAACATTATATGTTGAAATGTTTTACTTAAATAACTAAAACTATACCAAAAAACAACAGGTTAATAAAACATACTCTTACTTATAAAATGTACGTAACCGTTTGCTTATTTTTTACACAATAAATTATTTTAAATTTTGTATTAAACACTTTTTTTAATTATTAATTAATTTAAAGTGTTTGTTTGTGTAAACACTCGCATTAAATTTAAATAATAATTTTGTTTAAAATTATGGTCGTGTAATTCATTTAACCTTTATAAAAATTTCAATTATATATATATATATAACCTTCTATGTTTATAAATTAAAAAAAAAAGTAAAATGAATCCATCTCATAGTTTTCGTTTTCTACCAATTTTATTTTAAATATTTACTTTATCAAAAAAACCCAACTAACTTCGAACAAAATAATAATGAAAAAGTTTAGGCCTTCGTAACAATGGCCCATGCACTTACTGTATAACCAAAATCTTCCTTTTAAATGTCTAATTGAAAAACTTACCAATTTTGGCAAACTAATGGTTGCAATCAAATATTCTGGATTTGATTCACTGGGAATTTTCTTGATTTCGTGTTTTGGAATATCGCCTTTCAAATTCTTCATCAAACAATTTTCACTTGATTTATTTAATAAACCTCGATTATTTACCCTTTAATAATAAATTTGTTTTAAAAAAATTACTTTTCATCCATTTCAATAATCATTGGTCGTTGGGCAGCACGAACATGTTGTTCACGTAGTTTGCCTATACATTTTCGATTTTTCAAACGTACCCAAGCTAAAGTTAATAATATTATAAATAATAAAAACAACATAACCTTACTTCTTTCAAGTTTAACGTTGTATTTATTTTCCAGACCTTCAAATATAACAATCATAAGAAATGATTCAAATAACTCAGATGATTCGACTCTTTTATAAAATTCAGAATTTATTATTACATCGTAAACTGTACATGGATTTTTAGCTTTAAAAAATAAAATAAAATATTATTAATGCAATTTGTTCATGTTCATATATATATATATATATATATATATGTTAACAAAAACTAAATAATATTATACAAAACGCATTAATAAAATAAATCACAATTATTAATTAAACTCATGTATATTAAAACTTAATTGATGTGACCTAAAGATACAGATCATATTAATTAGTTACTATGTAGCATCAAATATTTAAAAATAATATAGAAAAAATTGCTGTACAATAATTATTTAAATACGTAACAAAAAATTAATTAAAACAATAAATATTTACCAGTATCTAATTCAACATGACATTCGCCAATGCTCATTGGAATTTTAAAGGAAGGACAATTTTCGATATCATTCAGTATAGTACGTAATTCATCATCAGTTATATCCCTAGGTTTAGGAACCTTTTAAATTATTCATAAAAGTAATACTTTTTCCGAATAACAAATGTTAACAAAAACCTTTAATTGATCCAAAGATCTAAATTTTGCACAAAAACCTAAATAATAATTCATAATTAAAGAAATTTACCAGGCTCTGGAATAATTATATTAAAATTAAGTTCATTATTTTCAGTAACGTTCTATTTATTTATATTTAAAAGTTATTGTTATAACTTACTGAATCTTTAACAATATTTAGAATACTCATAACAGCGTCCACAGTAAAACATGCGGTTTGGATACAAGAAGGTCACGTTAATTATTTTAAAATAAGAAAACAATTATTTTTTACAATTTTTACAATTTTTATTTTTTAAAAATTAAATTTTAAAAGTACAAAAATAATAATTAATTAATAAACAAGTTAAAATGAGCATACTTAGTTTAGTTTTTGTTTGATATATTTGCATACATTTTTAGAAATAAAACTAACAAAAACGCGTAAATATAACATTTTAAAAATTAGTAAAATTTAAAAATTATAAATTATATATTTCTGCTCAGTTACTAATTAGTATTTAGCAAAAACTACAAGTTTTCAAAATTTTTATATAACGATAAACTTTTGTTTTATGTGTTTTTGTATTAAGCAACTTATTATAACTTCATAATAATAGTATAATTTATTTTGTGTTAAAACATTAAATGTGCGCGCATTTGTTCGTACTAAACAGTAAAATCAAGTCTTTCGAGAAAGGACAAAGTACAACTTTGATCTTTTTGGTATTAGCGATGGAAAGGCCAAGGCCATTTCAAGAATGAAAATACATTAATTTTATATTTTAGACATGAAGAACATCATATTTATGAAATATTATGTTAAGTGAAAGTGCTGCTAAAACTATAATTGAATGGAAACCCGTGAGCGATTGTATCATTTCAGCCAGATTCAACACTGATTTGCAAAAGTAACAATTGTGTAAGTCTATGTCCCTACTGAGACTACTGAGAAAAACCAAAAAATATATTTTATAATTAATTGCAAAGTTTGTTGGATGATGTGCCAAGAAGAGACATCAAAATATTGATCGATGATTTCAATGCGAAATTGAACAAAGACAGATCTGGGTACTTCTCAAATGTTGGATCACATGGCTATGCTGATGACATAAATGATAATGGTTATAGATTGTTAAGGCTAAACAGTCATTGTGGAATAAGTGTTGGCAACACATTTTTCGTTCAAAACAACGTGGGTTTTTCTAAACGGAAAAACAACAAACGAGATTGACTACATTTGTATTAGCACAAAATAGTGATCTTTATTGCAAGATGTACGTGCATATCGAGGTGCAGATGTTGGTTTTAATCACAATCTTGTTGTTGGACATTTTTGTTTAAAATTGAAAACAATAGAATTCACAAAAAATTACGTATATTTTTGTGAGAAGCTTAAGCAGCCAAATATCTCAAATCAATTTTACAATTCCTTGAAAAATACAGTTTAAAATCTGAAAGAGTAGAAAAGTTTGATGATCAGTGGAAATTGTTTTATAAAACAATTACAGACTGTACAGCAAATGTACTGAGTAAAAAATGTTTTGTTCTGGGTGTAACACCTGGTTTCACAAAAACTGTACTGGTCTTTCGGAACCCCTATATCTAAAGTTATCCAATAGTGACAAAAACTTTTATTGTATAAATTGCCTATGGTCTAAGGAACACAGAGTTGATTCTTCTTCGGAGTTACTTAAGCTAGTCAATGAGATCAAGTCCAGCAATCTAGATCTAAAAAATTCCGTCGCGGGTCTTCATGCGTCCTATTCAACCTCTACTTCAAAACAGTTAGAAGAAATTAGATTGCTCAAAGACTCAGTAGCGAGTCTTTCCCTGTTGGTGAAGGATCCCCCTTTTTCGACCTCTATTTCAAATCAAACAGAAGAAATTAGACTGCTAAAAGACTCAGTAGAGAGTCTTTCCCATTTAGTTAAGGAACCCCCATTTACAACATCTAAAGCCGTCCTCCGACTCTCTCAGGACGAAATCCTTTGTGCTGCTAAACAACTTGCAGCTGATAGACGACGTGATAACAACCTAATAATTAGAGGAATTCCCGAAACCGCAACTAATTATAAAGATATCGTCTCCGAGATCGTTAATTATTGTCTACCATCGTCCCCTAAGGTTAAAATTTCCCGTATGACGTGTAAGCGCCCTCATTCCTTCCTCCCAATCATAGTCAGTAGCACTCCCAACGCTGTAAGCAATATCTTAAGTATCTGGCCCTCTGTTTGCAATAATTTTCCCGGGATTTGTCTACATAAGGACCATCCTATGTCTGACAGATTGGGTAAACCTCGTCCATTAGCCAAAAACAGTTGCCCGAAACTTTCGGCCATCCCCATTGTTAAACTTACCCCCCTTAAGCTCAAAGACACCTCAATTCCTATCACAAACTTTCAGGCTTTTTCCCCTCCGCCCCGGAGTCGTGTCCCTTTCCTTTATCGACTAAAAGAAACAGGTGCGCATCTTCCCTCATCAACCCCGTTCCATTAAGTTTTTTCTATACTAATGCGTTTAGCCTCTCGAATAAGCTTTTTGAACTAACTAGTCTAATCGAAGTCTCAAGGCCTCATATTGTCGGAATTACAGAAACTTGGCTGTCGGATGATATACATGACAACGAATTGCTAATCCATGGCTATAATACATTCGGCTTGACTCAAAGGGCTCCAGAGGTCGGGGATGTCTTTTCTACATTAAAGAGGATATCAGTTTCACCCCCCAACCCTCTTCTGATCTTCATGATCAAGGGTATGATTTTTCTCAGTTGCTATCACTTTCTCCTTAGGCGAGAGCATCCTCGTCTCAATTCCCTTTATTGCTCCCCTTCAGCGCTTCCTAAAGCCTCCAACCGTTCCTTATTTCTTGAACTCCACTCTACTTTAGCTTCCAAACACGACTACCATCTTCTAATGGGGGACTTCAACGCCCCTTCTATTAATTGGAACTCGCTCAGCTGCTCTTCTAAGTCCTTCAATTCTACTCTTCTTTATTTTTGTATAGAACATGCTCTCACCCAGCATGTTCGCTCCCCCACCAGGTTTAGAATTGGTAGCTCCTCATCGTGCCTAAATCTAGTTCTTACAAACAAAAGCCTCTTGATCGACGGCATCCATCACTTACCACCCCTAGGTAAGAGTAATCATGCTCTTCTTTTTTTTACAGCTCACTTCCCCTTATCCGCAACAGGTCTGAAGCATACGTTTTCGCACGCCCCCAACTTCCGCCGTGCTGATTTTGTAAGTTTTAGGAACTATATCAGGAGTGTTACCTGGGATCTCTCCACTAAGAACATAGACAGTCTTTATGACCACTTCTCTCATCTCATCCAAATAGGTATTGAGCGTTTTATCCCATTTTATACCCCAAACCCTTCAAAACCCAGAATTCCCCGTTTTATTATTTGCATAATTAAATCTCGCAATATTGCCTTTAATAAGTGGAAGTCGACAGGTCTCTCCATTTTTCTCTACCGCTATTTAGATCTCCGTAGTAAAACTGTGGCATGTCTTAGGCGGCTTAAAAGCTTTAGACTCCATTTACTCCTGAATAATGCCAGATCCGATAACAGTCTTTTTTTCAAATTTATCAAAAATAAGAGAGGATATGATCTCTCCCTTCCTAAACTTAAAAGTAATTATGGGTCCTTTTTATCTTTACCAAAAATGTGCGCCACTTTTGGTGAATATTTTAAGTCAGTTTTCAATCAAGACTTTACTATTAGTTCTCTCCCTGAACCTATCCTTGATTCAGGATATCCCACATTACGCCATCTCTAATCTTTAAACATCATCTCATCTTAAATCTTCCTCCCGAGGTGCAGATAAACTTTTCCCGAGAGTTCTTAAAGAATGTGCCTCTGAACTGGCCCCTCCCCTTACTCGCTCTATCCAGTCCGGTAAACTACCTGCCATCTGGAAACTCGCTTTTATTCGGCCTATCTACAAGTCCGGTTCAAGTTCAAGTCGGAAAGTTTCAGGCCGATCAGTATTTTATCCGGCTCTAGCAAAATCTTAGAGAAAATTATTAAATCACATTTGGTTAACTTTATCTCTACGAACAACCTAATAAATTCCGCCCAACATGGGTTTATGCCTGGGAGATCCTGTCTTTCCAATCTTCTGACGTTCACAAAGAGCATTACCGGCATGTTGAATCGATCATCATCAGTCGATGTAATTTACTTCAATTTTTGCAAAGCTTTTTGATAAAGTTCCGCATTCAGCTCTACTCGGTAAGCTAAAAACTTTTGGGATAAGTCCTTTGCTTTTTTGACTGGATACGTGACTTTCTCACTAATCGTAAGTTCTGTGTTAAACTAAGTAGTGTAGCCTCTTCCTCCCTCCCCAATCTCTTCGGGGGTCCCTCAGAGATCTGTCTGGGTCCCCTTCTTTTTAATATCTATATCAATGATCTGCCCACAGTTGTTCAATCCAACATCCTGCTTTATGCTGATGATGTTAAAATCTGGGGCTCTAACCCCGAACAACTACAACAAGATGTTCTTAACATTTTCCAGTGGTCTAAGAATAATGCGCTCCCCTAAATATTTCTAAATGTAATCATTTCTCATTTGGAAAATCCTCAGAAAACCGATATATTGTTCCTAGTGCTCAGACTATTTCTACGGTTGACACGGTGAAAGATCTTGGTGTGACTTTCAATTCATCCCTTAGCTTCTCGTCACACCATAACAGAGCATCGTTAACCTGCTATCGACTTATGAAATTTTTTAGGCGTAATTTAGGAAATATTCCAGCTAGCTGTACCCGACTTTTATCAATTATACATTAGGCCGCATCTCGAAATATTTGTATTCAAGTAACGTCGCCTATCCTAAGGACAGATATAGTTAAACTTGATAAAGTTCAAAGAAACTTCACCAGACTCCCACGTACCCTAAAGAGTCTTCCTTACCCCAAGCGAATGGAAGCGCTTCGTCTCTTTCTACTAAAAGATAGGAGACTCCGGGGCGACCTTATTCTAGTTTTCAAACTCTTAAACTCTACCCATCTTAAGCACATGTTTACCCTCTCCCATGATTCCCGCAGAGGACACCCTCTTAAGCTCTCCAAGCCGCGAGCCCAATCCCGACTAGGACTTCATCATTTCTCGTTTAGAGTTATCACCGCATGGAATAACCTGCCCCCGCATGTCGTTTTAGCCCCTTCCCTTCAGGCGTTTAAACCAGCATATGACAAATTTTACCTTCTCAAGTTTACTTAATGATTTTCTTTTGTAATTTACTTCTATCTTTTATTTATTTATTTTTCATTGATGCTTGATACCTTGAACAGAGTATTGAAAGGAGTTTTTCTCTTATTTAACTCTTGTACAAACCTGAAACCTAAAACCTGAAATACAGAACTTTAGATAAACAAGTTAAAAGCTACCGCAAAAAGAAGAATGATTGGTTAGAAAGCAGATGCGTAAAGAAGCAGATAAAGCAGCAGTAATGAATAATTCAAAGACTGTATAAAATTAAAAAACAACTGTTGGGAATTAGAAAAAACACCGATATTCCAATCAAAGGAGAAAGTGGTAGTTTACTACTAACAGATGATCAGCAATAATCTAGATGGGTAGAGTATTTTAGAAAAGTACTAAATCAGCTTATGCTAAATACTCTCATAAATTTTGATAATTATAATAATATGATTGTGACTCAAAATCCGGAAATATGCATTGATGACATTTCTGTAACTAAAGTGATTTATGCAATTCAAAAGTTGAAAAACAATAAGGCAGGAGGACTTGACGAGATAACTGCAGAGATGCTCAAACATGGAGGTTATGTAGTAGCATGCAAGCTTGGTTATTTATTTAATGTCATATGGCACAATAAACAGGTTCTAAATGATTAACGACAAGGGCAATTGTTACTCTTCCCAAAAAAGGAAGTTTGAACGATTACAATAATTGGCGAGGAATAACCTTATTGTCTGTTCCTGGTAAGGTGTTTTGCAAAGTAGTTTTAAACTGTTTAAGTAATGCGGTAGATAAACACCTTCGAGAACAACAAGTAGGTTTTCGGAAAAGAAGAAACTGTATTGAACAAATACTGACCCTCCGTAAAATTATTGAACAAAGTCAAGAATTTTAGCAATCACTTACAATCAATTTTATTAATTTTATAAAAGTTTTTGACAGTGTTCATCGTTAAGTTTTACGAAATGCCGTTGAAATATGTAAATATTATACATTCGCTATACCAAAATTCAAGTTACTTTGTTCGAACAAAAAGTGATTATACTGCTATTTTTGAAATTGTCACGGGAGTACGTCAAGGAAGTATTTTGTCACCGTTTTTCTTTCTTCTGGTCATTAATTTCATTATAATTCAATCCATGAATAATTTTTCTTATGGTATCAAATAAAACCATGGTAAATTAACAGATTTGGATTTTGCAGATGATAATGGTTTACTCAGTGAAACTCCAGAAATGATGCAAAATATGATAACATATCTCAGTGATATCAGTTCTCGTATTGGCTTACGGATTAATTGTTTAAAACAAAAGTGTTGTGCACTAAGTCAAACAATGATTTGCCCATCAAAATTAGTGGACAAAATATTGCTATTGTTGGTTCCATTACATATATTGGAAGCATTATTGGTAAAGACGGAAAAAACAAAATTGATTTTAAAGCCAGACTTGGAAAGACAATCTCAGTCTTTAACAGACTCAAATCAATATGGTCATGTTTTTCCATTTGCCTGAAAACAGAACTTTGTTTGTACGCATAAATAATTATTCCTACGTGGAAGTAAACAAACAAGATTGATAAGATGGTAAATGTTTTTATTGTCAGTGTTTTAGAAGTATTTTAAAAATTACACATTTCACATTTTAGATGATGAGATCATAAAAAGAATTGACTCTCGTTTACTACATGACATTATTACAATTAGATAAAGAAAATTACTTCTTCAAATTCTACGTTTACCGCCCGAAAGACTAGCAAAAACGGTTTTAGAATGGACAATTGTAAATGGTAAAAGGAAAGTTGGCAGACCACAAAAAACTTGGTTAAGAACTATTCGGGAAGATCTAATTGAAATGAATGTTTCATGGGATTAAACAAAACGTTTGGCAGAATGTTCAAATACATGGTAAAATTTAGTTGTCCCATGTTTTCTTCGACTTTTGAATCTGTACGATACGCTTGCGTGACGTGCGGATCAAAAGTAGCCGCTTTTATTGTTGCTAATTGTTACGTGCTCGCGTTTTTGTTTTTATTTTTGCATTATTGGGTTAATATTTTTAACCTTTTTGTGTACGTGGTTTTAGGTGTATATCTGTGCGTTTTTTTTAAGTGTCGCGTTTTTGTTGTGTTATTGTGCGTTTTTGCTTGGGCATCGTGCTTTAACACTATTTTAATTTTAATTCTCCATCAAAAGAATATTTCTGGTTTTTCCCCAGTAATAGTACCTGTTTTTAAATTTTTATTTTGTTTTTGTCTTTTTACATAGTTCTTTAGATATGGTTTCCTCTAATTCTCCAGCTGTGGTCTTCAACGGTGCAAAAAGTCCGTGAAGGTTGGTATTTTCTGCGCCACCTGCAATAATTGGTTTCACGAGGCGTGTTCCGGACTGTCTTCGGTGCACTCACTACTCGCAACTTGCAAATAGTCCTCTGGATTATAAATGCATGGACTGCAGATGTGAAACGGAGTTGCAGGCACTACCTTCTGACACCGTTTATAGTTATGGAAAATTAGACAAAATATTACATCTAGTCAGGGATAATAATACCTTGTCCTCTAGAATTAATGAACTAAACACCAAGATTACCTCTGTTACTAAATTTTTATCTAATCTAGTCGACAAGGTGTCTGACTCTTTTTCCAAATTTGACTCTGTCAATTCCTCTTTATCTAAACTGTCTGTCTCCCTATTCCAAGATATTGCCTCTCTCAAATCTCAAGTTTCTAGTCTTAGCTTCTCGTCTACAGTATCAAATACTGTCCTCAAACTGTCCCAAGAAGAAATCTTAGAAAGGACGAAAAGTTATGTAGACAGCATAAAACGTGAGCGTAATCTTGTTGTTAGGGGAATTAGCCTTGACATCACCAACTACAAAGAACTTGTTTCTGACATAGTTAAGAAATGTCATCCTGAGGCGGGCAATTTTTTAATTGGCAGACTTTCCTGTAAGCGCCAACATACTGCTCCACCTATCCTGGTCTCTTGTGCATTATCTGAAGACAGTGAAACTGTACTTCAAAATTAGACTAGGGTGAAGGCACATTTTAAAGGGATTAAAGTTACGAAAGATTTACCTTTGTCTGAACGCTTAACTAGATTCTCTAGGTCCCCTATTCCCCAAATTCATGCCTATCCTATAGTAAAACTCACACTTCTTAGGCCGGATATTGACATTGATAATCAGGATTTTCGGACTGCACCCCGGAGTTCTCACCGCCCCCCAATCCTCCAGAGGTTAAGGCAATTCTCCCCACTATTACCTCTCCCTCGGCTTTGAAGGTGTATTTCACAAATGCCTTGAGCGTTAACAATAAACTAGAGAAAGTTCATCTCCTTCTATCTTTCCCCTTGCCCCACATTTGTTTGGCATTACTGAATCATGGTTATCAGAAGATGTACTTGACTCTAAACTCCACATGGATGGGTATATTGTAGTAAGACGAGATTCCCATCAAGGCAAATGTGGGGGGTGTTTATTTTACGTCAAGGACGGGGTAACCTACTCGACTATCACAGTTCCTTCTACCCATATAACCGAATATGACTTTCTTCACTTAGATGTGGGGGGTTCAAACACTAAAACTCTATTCTCTCTGTTGTACCGGCCCCTTAATTTTAATCATTATTCTAACACTGAACTGGAAAAGGAACTCCGACATGTCCTCTCTCTGCCGTTTAAACACTTCGTAGTCATGGGAGACTTTAACTGTTTTTTTATAAATTGGGCCAATCCTTCAATACCAGTAAATATCTTTGACTCTAATCTTCTGGATATTTGTGCCGTACATGCCCTCAAACAGCACCTACTCTCCCCTACTCGTTATAGAATTGGAACTAACCCATCCTGTCTTGACCTAGTACTCTCAAATGACTCAGTAAATATCGATTCCATGTCCTTCCTTCCCCCTCTTGGAAAAAGTGACCACTTGTAGTGACCTTTGTAGTACATTATCCGGTCCCTATCTCTAATATTATTATTATTATTATTATTATTATTATTATTATTAAGCTTTTAATAATTTCACTAGAGATACATTCAGCATAAAATACATTTTTACCATCAATATAAAAAAAGTAGTAGTACAAATAATGAAATCTACACCTGATTTTAGGAAAACTGATAGCAGGGGACTATCCACAAGTCTGGGAGTAAATCTCACTCAAACAGCTATAGGCCCATAAGCATTCTCTCTACACCTAGTAAAATAATGGAAAGGTTTATTAGATCCCATTTACTGGACCATCTTTTTAAGTTTAATATTATTAGTCCCGCTCAACACGGCTTTATGCCAAAGAGGTCGTGTCTTACAAATCTTATTACTTACTCAAATAGCGTCACAGACTTGCTTCAGAGGCATCAGTCTGTTGATGCTATTTATTTTGGCTTTGCTAAGGCTTCCGATAAAGTTCCACATAATCTTTTTTATTGTAAAGCTCAAGTCTGTAGGGATAGTAGGGTCCATTTTAGCCTGGACTGGAAGATTTTCTCTCCAACCGTACTTTTAAGGTTCGGGTAGGGGCAGATACCTCCTCCTCTTGTCCTATCTCCTCTGGGGTTCCTCAAGGGTCTGTTTTAGGCCCCTATTATTTATTCTTATTATAAATGATTTACCTTCTGTCGTTCACTCTAGTATTCTGCTTTATGCAGACGACGTTAAGATCTGGGGGACCAACCCAAAATTACTTCAAGCGGACATTTTTGATATCTTCAATTGGTCTTTAAAGAATCAGCTTCCACTCAATAAGGATAAATGTCAGCACATTATTTTTGGACGACCGTCTGGCACGGTTTTTATCTTTCTCCTAACTCACAGCCGATAAAATCGATAAAATCTATTAAGGATTTAGGAGTTATATTTGATTCTTTGCTTAATTTTACTAAACACCATTTATTGGCTACTTCAAAATGTTTCAGGCTCATTAAGTTTTTTACAAGAAATCTTGGAAGGATTCTATCTAAATATCTACGCCTACTTTACATGATGTACCTCAGACCTCATCTTGAATACTGTGCTCAAGTTACATCTCCCATCCTAAATCTGACGTACTTAGATTAGACAAGGTACAGAGGGCTGTCACTAAAAAGCCTCATGGGTTTAAGAACCTTTCTTATCCTCAAAAGCTCAAATCTCTAAAATTATTTCTTCTAAGTAATAGGCGTCTCCGGGGTGATGTTATCCTGACTTATCAACTTTTTAATTCCGGCTCTCATGTGCCCTTTTTTTACTTTAGCCCAAAATTTACTCAGGGGACATAACCTTAAATTATCTAAACCTAGATCTTTTTCCAGATTGAGAAGTCATCACTTTTCACACAGAGTGATCACTTTATGGAACAATCTGCCTAGCAGCGTCATTTCTGCGTTTTTATTTTTAGCTTTTAAAAAAGCATATGACAATTATCAGCTTTCCAAATTTATTTAATGTATCCTTTTACCTCTGACTAACTTCTGGTATCCTAGTATTCAGCCATATTAATTTAATTTAAATTTCATTGTTATTAATCTTCTGATAAATTTGATAAACAAAACCGAGAATTAAAAAGAGTTTTACTCCTACTCAACTCGTGTATTCAACCTGAACCTGAACTTAAATTACGAGACTTGGTTGTTGTTATTTTTTACTGTAATTGCTGTCTTATTGCTCCATGCTCATAAAAAATATTAGAATGGACAATTACATTTTTTCTTGTCCCAGCTTCTTCCTCCTTTTTTATTTTTTCTGATTTTGAATTTTCAGATACTTTGAGAACCGAGGATTATAAGGATAAAGTCCTACGCACCTCGTGTACCGTCCTAATCCTGAATCACATAATTCCTACAGTCAATACAGTTACGTGTATTGTTGTAATTTTTAAAATTTATAAATAATAATAAATAATAATTTTTTAATTAAAAAATTAATTAAAATTATAATTTACGTATTGTTCAAGGTTATCATACTGCTTTCGTGTGTGGATGACGGTAAGCCACTTAAGCCATCATTTAATAAAACGCAGATAGATGATAAAAGTAACTATTATAATTTAAAACTTATGTTTGTTAAGAAAGTAATGTTAACTGAAATGCATTTTTATGTAAAATGAATCTACACAATACGCTATCGTGTCTTGCCGTTATCAAACGTTTTCTTTTTAAGATTATAATCACTTTGTATTCGCATAGTAATATTCGCTGCTAGGTTAATTTTTATTTTTTACTGTGCG
This sequence comes from Cardicola forsteri, assembly GCA_025895645.1. Classification (NCBI taxonomy): domain Eukaryota; kingdom Metazoa; phylum Platyhelminthes; class Trematoda; order Strigeidida; family Aporocotylidae; genus Cardicola; species Cardicola forsteri. Next base: position 616,402 of record JAKXYG010001066.1, on the reverse strand, counting down.
ATTGGTGAGGTTATTAAAATTCAGTATGTACTGTATATACCGGCGTTGCATAGTGGGTAGAACTCTGGACTAACCTTTTTAGCTGCACCAGATCTGGGTTTTTCTTTATCATATTTAAATATCTTGTTGCAGAAATTTTTTTGTTACAAATTTCAGCAATCAAATTAAGCAAATAATGTAATTGTGTATTTTTTACTCCTTGAATTTTGTTGCGGAGACCATTAAAAAAAATAAACGAAGGTCCACATTTAGTACCAGTTTTGGGACTCAAGATTACGTTTTTTTTTGAGTCTAGTTTTCTACTATTATTCCGATCCCCGCCACGAGATTGACTTGGAGTTATTATTCACTCATTACTCTAAACTAGCAGGGATTTGTATAGATTTATATATAAGGACTGTTATATGAAATATGCGTTGATTTTGAGTTTTTTTAGCCTACGTAATTTAGTCTTACTTTACTTATTTATTTATTTTTGGACTGATGTTACATACTGCTAATTGTATTGTATTTTTATAATTGTACATATTTTTTGTGCTGAAAGCTACTTCTACTGAAGTACCTAAGCCAATAACCATAAATAATAATAATAATAAATTTATTTTTTAAACTTACTCTTTCTTATCATTAATTTAATTCCTTCTATTTTCTCTCTTACCTTAATATCCGATTTCGATGATACGTTAGAATAGACTACAATATATATATATATATATAAATAGCATTAAAAATAAGCATGGGGAAATAAGACAATAATTACAGTAAAAAAACAACAGCCACATTGAAGTTTCTGCAAATAGAAGATTGAGCTTCCTTTCGGCTTTCAGTCAACCCTGTCATCCAGATACGTGCGATCACTTCTTTGCCGGAAAAGCGTCCTCTTGTATTGTTTCTGTAGCAGTATAAATTTTTTAGAGGTCAATTTGCTAACCTTACGCTTTTCCTTTATCCAGGTTTAGGACCGGCAAGACTGGATCATTTCTGATCCAAACTAGGTGGAGTTAACCTTTATATATGTATGGGAAAGATAACCTTATTGTGCTTATAAGCCGTCTTCCTTTTATGTAAGATTATAATACAATAGTATTATTTGTATGTTTGGTTTGTAAACTGATTTTTAATCAGGCATAACTTTTAATGTTGCTTATTATAATTTTTCTACATTTTTCAAACTATTTATTTAACTTTGCCACTTTTAAACATAGATGAGTGGCAAACTTACTGATCACAGTGATGATGATAATCGACACAAAAAACCCACAACACATGATGAGCGTGGAGCTGCAGATTTGGAACGAGTTACAGACTACTTTGAAGAAAAAGAATTGAGTGTCGATTTGAACGCAGTTAAAGCCGTATCTGAAACCACAGAAAGTACAACTTTGGCTGGTAAAGATCAAAAACAAAAGCATCTTCCCACGGTAAAGATAAAATGCGAGGACGTTTCTTTTTTAGTGAGTTTATCCATGTACATAGCCACACCATATTTAGTTATAACTATTTGACATATATGGTTATTTGCACATCTGCTTAACTGAAGTACCTGCCTTTTTTACATAATCAACTGTAGGAGTTGCTTATGAAATGCAATTATTAGTGACAAGATAGATAAATAGCAACACTGAATATATGTGTATATCTCTATAGAAATGTTGTTACAGCTTAAAAGTGATTTGCTAAACTTACCACATGCAAATACTACTTAATTTATGGATTTCTGGAAACTGTATTCTTAATTGTTAATCATTTGACTATCGGAAGAGCGGTGTTAATAATATGAGATGAATATTTGAGTACAAATGGTGATTTTATTTATTATAAAGTTTATTTCATTATTTTTGTTTAGTGTCAGGAACTAGAGGTTACGAAGCTGGTGGCTGAGCGTTATTTAAAAGAACATCGTGGAGATGTATATGAAGCGGCAATGGCTTTATGTAAATAAATTTTTCTATCGTTTTATAAATAATTATATTTTTAAAAATCAAATTACATTTGGAATACGTAAAACATGTAATAATAGTCTAATTATGTGTACATCGACTGATAGTCGAAAAATTAGGCGAACGGGCTTTCGTTAGTGGCTTGCGATGTATCACACCAATCGATTTATAATGGCGAATGGGTTCAGGTTTGTGGACGGTTTCTTTGCGTTGTTTGCGCATTTGCCTGTCTTCTTCATATCTCAATATATTGTTCTCTGATTCTATTTGCTTTTCCAACGCCTCTCTTCGTTTCTGTGTTGCCTTTTTAAAATTCAAGTGCTCATTTGCGCGCTTGCGTGTGTGCAGTTTAGGAGACAAGGGCACTAAGGGACGACGATGAGAAATGGGTTTTAACAATTGACCTGCAGTTTTTTGTTTATTTACCAGATTGCAATTTGGAAGTTTAGCACTTGTTTTAGATCGTATCTATAGCGAAATGAAGCGTAGCATGTTCATTAACGCATTCAATACTTTTAAAATTCAAAACACAATGACCGTAGATTAGTTTACTGTTATACGCTAAAAAGCGCTGTTTACTTTCTTGTTAAGATGAATTTGTAACACACAAGTGAAGCATTTCGTTCATTTGCTAAGTGGATTAATAGCGGTCAACAAACATTTAAATTGAACTATTCACGTAAAATTCAACGAATACATTTTTTCTGATTAAATCTACAAAGTATATTTTATTTCATATCACTAAAAATTTCGATAATGCACCGTGTGAGGATACAGATTTATACCTTGATTATTTAGAAATGTGACAGTCAGGAATATTACCATAATTGGGAATTGAGACTTTATAAATATTACTAAAATCTTCAGATTCATTAGGTTGTTTCGTGGTTCAAATGCAATAAAAACATCAGAACACACTATTTCTATGCCGTAGTTTTAAAATAATGAGGCCATCAAACTAATGTTATGATAATTTGGGTTGACGTCACACACCTACCAGATACAGCAACGTTATCAGCAGTTAGAAATAAATGTTGAAATCCTGCTACAATGATTTTGTTATTTGTCACTATACTTTAAATATCTTTAAGAAAATTACCAAAGGGCATACTTTTAAATTGCTCAAGGTTAAACCAGAATAATTTCTTTATGTTCATTAGTTGGTACTCACACTTGCATCTACTAATCTGATTTTAACAGTACATTCAGTTATTTAAAAAGTAATGAAATTTGAACATGCAAGGCAAGAAACAAAAACAGTAAACTGTGCAAATCGGGTTTGTAGACGTTAATACCACTACATTATTCAAAACCGTAATATCGAATATATTACAATACAAAGACAATAAAGGTTTCAATATTAATTAAATTTAGCTGTAGCTTTTAAAAGTAGAGGTAATGTAATGCGCAAAAATCATTGTTTTGATGAGCATTTTAAAGCTTTTTCAAAAACTAATTATAATAAGTATAATTTCACCAAGTACTGCAATTTCAACAATTCTCAAACTAATAAAGTTGAGTGAAATCACCTAGGCTTTTCTGTGCGCGAATACTTTCCAAGAATTTATATAAAAAATTATAATATTTAGGTGCATCGTATTCTAGGTTAAAATGTGTTATGAAGTACAATACAAAAAATCAATACCTGTTGGTTACCATTACAAAAAATGTCACCATTCACTACTCTATTGCAAACCAATTTTCGAGTATTTAATGAAAAATGGTTTTTGGGAGACATTTGACTGAATATACCAACTTCCGTAGACGATAAATTAAAATTATCTGTTTGAACGATATGGTCCACATTTTGCGATTGTTCAACTTTTTGTGTACACAGAGCAGCGTTGCGGGATAAAAAACTGAACGGTTTAGATTTAGTACATTTCTGTATAATTCAATTTTACAGAAAAGCATATAATTCTCCATTATGTAAACAAAACTGTTTTTCAATAGTTAATTCTTCAACTTATTAGAAATTTATTTGCAAACCATGATTAAGTTACAGCTCAAAACTTTACTACACAAAACCTTTTAAATAATTTAAATAAACATCCGTTTGCTGCTATATTTGTTAAAAATAAGTTATTTTTAACAACCTTCAATATTCATCAAACCATTAATTTATCAACTGCCTCTTCAATTGTTTAAAATTTTTAAAATAGTCAGTTCCCAATCCTATATGTCGTGTACTACATCTACGGGGACACTCCATGTTTTGACTGTAAATGATAGTGAAGAATGTCTCCATTTAATTAATAGTGGAATACTTAATTTAATTGAGTCAAAACCAAAACGGAACAGCAATGGTGTGACTCCTGTAGATGGTATCAAGCATACTTCCAAGGCACCTTAAATATATCCTAAGGTGTATGGATACTATACGAGAAACAAATTGACAAAAAAATCACGTTTTCTTGTCAATTTTTGTTAACATTGACATTATTATAGAGATACCCTATATCAATCAATAAAATTAACAATTTTGTTATCTATATATTTCCTTTACTTATAAAATGATATTTATCACGCTTATCAAACCATCAGAGTCGATTATATAATCTATTGTATAAATAAAGAAATAATGAAGGTGACTAGGTCACCAAACAAATAACTATATGATTTATATACAACAAACTACAAAATAAATACTAACACGTTGTTGGAATAAAAGTGAATTCCCATGTACCGTTTAGGAAATAAAATATCCTTTTCACCATCAAAACTAAGTTCTTCGTCGCGGAAATCCTTGAAATCTACTTCATCAGGTTGAGTTTCAGTCTATAAAAATATTAAATTTCAAAATTATATCTAACTGTATATAGAAACAAAAACCAGCATTTTTATTTAATATTCTAAAAAACAAAGCATTTTTCGATTTTCAGTAGTTATAAAAAGCTGTCAAAATAAAATTTAGGCAATATATAGTAAAAACTAAAATAAAAATATTCACACTCATATTCAACGAATACTAAACTATAACTACAGCAGAGTATAAACCAATTGTATACTAATATAAATGTACCTCTGTTTTAAAGAGTACAAGTATACAATAAAGGAACTGAAAAAGTATCTTAAGATAAACACTTTCATGAAAAAAATTACCGTAACTAAAAATCAAACAAACCAATCATTCATTTTACAAAAAGTATTACGACAATTCAGTCCCTTAATCATTCATTCTACTACAAATTTACATTTTTTAGACATACATTATTTACTTCCCATAGAAAGAAAATACACGATTTTTCGAGTTAAGAAACTTAAATACGAAAATGTTTAAAAAAGCAATTAAATTACCATTATTAATAAATACAAAAATTCAACAAAATATCATAACTCAATGAACATATATATATATTTAAAATACTGATAATTATATTCTTAATACCACTTAATAAATATACTCACATAACATAGGTAAAACTTAATGTAACCTAAGAAATTAAATGAATATAGTTAATTAGATTTACGAAAACCAAAAATGTTCATCTCCCAATTCTACCAAAACACTGTATGTGTTTTAAAACAACTGTTTAACTTTGATTTTATTTATTATTATATTATTCTAATTTGGTATTACAAATAAAATAATATTCAAAATTAATAAAGACATACAAAATTAGAAAAGGATCTTTCCAAATTTAACTGAAGACGCGTAATCATTACATGACTTTTACGTGAGTTTATTGATAACCTTCTACTCATTACAGAAATAATTACAATTTCAAAGCAAATACGGTCGACTCTATATACAATAAACCATGCAATTAAACAATAATTTTATTTTTTATTTCTAAAGCACCGTAATTGTGTCTTTATATTATTAGTGTTTATAAATTTTAAAATTATGTTTTATGTTTTTTATTATTTTTAAAAATTAATGAAAAACGTTTTATTTAATTTTATATTTTGTCATTAAAAGCTTTTTGGTACAAAAAATATTTCGGTATAAATTTAAGTGCCATATTTCTAAACCAAAGAAACAAAAAAGACTAAAAAGCGAAATTAACAACTTGTTTTGTATTGTTTGAAAACTATTTAAAAAAATGCAATTAAAAAAAATACAACAAATGGTACGTGTCAAAATCAATGCAAAATGTTTGGTTAGCTTGTGTAAGAACCGAAACGTTTTTCAAACATTACCTTAACAGCATTTATATAAGTGTAAATAACATTTTTATTATAAATACTGAAGGTTGATGTGGGAAAATTGGTGCACTGTAATATTTAGTAGTAATCTACCCAGTATGAAATAAAATGTTGAGAGTAAATATAAATATAGTCAATACAGTAAACATGAGATTTAAAAAGAAATTTAAAATTATTATATTTTAAATAAGTCATTATGAGGCACAGTAACATTATGCTATAAAATGTCCAAATTAGTTTAAATAAGTGCGTGAGTCGACTGACTTGTACTTTGATAGGTTTGTTAGAATTTTAATTTTGTTTAATTCTGGATTGACTAATGTTCAGGTAGGCTATTCCGTGAAGTGATTGATTTATAAAAAAAAGTGGTGGTTTTTTAATCTTGAGAAGGTCCTGGATATGAACAGTTTGAAGTTATAACCTCTAAGGGAGCTAGAGTGACAAGGGAGAGATAGAGTCAGAATTGAATAGTTGATAAATCAGGATATTGTCACCCCGGAAATGCCTGTTGCTTAGAGAAAACAGTTTTAAGGATTTTAATCTCTGATGATAGGGTAGGTAATAAAATCCACGGAGCAATCTAGTGACTGTCCTCTGTACCTAATTTAGTTTTTGAATATCAGATTTTAGAATCGGGCTGTAACTTGAGCACAGTGTTCAAGATGTGGTCTTAAGTACAACATATATAGTAGACGTAGGCATTTAAAAGGGATATTCCCAATGTTCCTTCTAAAAAACTTAATGAGCCTGTAGCACGTGTGAATTGCTTTAGTGTAATGTTCGGTAAGCACAAGAGACAAGTCAAATAAGACTCCTAAGTCCTTAATCGATGTAATTGATTCAGTAGGCTGAGTATTGGGAGGAGGCAGGGAGAATTGTTTTAAACCAGCAAAGTCAACTTTCCTGAAGTCCCCTATGGCCTTTAAGTCAAGCTTATTCGTAGGAATGGAGGGATAAACTGTGAAGGACAATAAGCAGTGATTAGTTCTACCTAATGGATGGGGGTAAGATACAGTATCAGAAGTTTTACTAGTAAATATAAAATCATAACAGGAGGAAAGTAAACTAGATCTATATCTAGTTGGAGAGAGAACATGCTGTTTGAGAGCGCACTTGGAGCAGTTATCAAGAAATTTAGAGTTGTTGGATAAAGAAAACCAGTTAAAATCGCCCATAATAACGAAATGTGATTTCAATTTCATCCTCTAAAATTACACAAGATAATTTTTGTATCTTCTAGTATACTCCATTAATTTGAATTTTTGTGTACAGCTCGATAGAATATGAATTATTGCGATTAAAAAAAAGTTGGCAATCTAATATACTTTTTTGAAAAGCTAATATTAAACATTTTATGTTTACTTCCTTCAATTGCTTCATAATTCTGTAGTAATAAAATTAACATACTTTCCGTTTGTAAATCCATTCAGTCCATTTGTAAATAAGTAAGAATGCGTTTTGTTTACCAACATTTTCTACACACTAAACATATTTATTTAATGAATTTTCAATGTTGTTATTATTAACGTCACGCCGTTTTTGATCCAAATTTTGACCTAATTTAATCTAAATGGCTGATCAAATTTCAACATAATCCTGTGTAAATTTATGGTATAAGCTAGACAAAATGTCAATGCATTTTTGCAAATGTTGCATAATACATGTTCATCAAATTCAAATAACTATTACTGAAAGTTACTGACAAAAATGTTTTTTTATGTATAACAATTAAATTTATCCGCATAAAATGTATTTATAAAACTATTTTGTACAAATTGCTCATACAAAAAGACACTGAAATCAGTATTAAATATAAAATATAAAAACAAGCAACAAAAGCAAAGGTTGAAACCACTTTATAAAATTAACTTAAATTTAAATAATGAAAGATCTTTTCAAATTCATAAAATGTACCAACATTTTTAAATAAAAATCTCATTTTTATTGTCAAACCCAAACGTTTGTTTGTTCTTTCAATAGATGTAGTTCATATTAAATTCTTAAAAATGTATAAAAACGTTAAATTTAGATTCATCTGAATAATAAACACAATACGTTTTAAAGGAATGTTTGCGTGTATATACACGTATCAATCTTTAATTTGCTTTAAAGCAATGAAGCTAAAATTTCAAGACGATTGTAAGATTGATATATATAGGCTTTAACTTCCCATGACATTTGTAGCAGTTCTTTAAGATCCGTACAATCCAAAGGGGTGTCCAAGGATAATGGCGCATTTAGACGAAAATACGGAACACCAAGAGAAGCACACCACGCGCGAGCACGATCTACCACTGGACCTTAAGACAATAAAAACAATGCATACGTTTTAGTTATGAATAATAATAATAAATTAATACAAGGTTTAATGTCTCACTGTAGACATACATTAGGGACACGGGTAAATATAAATACATCACAAATGGTTTATTTTTTTACTTGAGTGTAACAAAGTTATTTTTATCAATCATCATTAATTAATATTTTACAAAACGAAAATATGTATGTTTTTGGGATTATCGAATACATAATATTCAAATAAAAAATAGCATAAATTATAAATGAAATTTATATAAACATTAAATAAACTAAGTAAAAAGATTATGCAACTGTAACTTTAAACAAAATAATTAATTGTTTATTTAGTTTCGAATGGAGATAGATAAACAAAAAAACGTGTCAAAATAATTAATTGTGCAACAAAAATTAAATAACAGCGGTTTGTACTTAAAAATTCAGTTTGTTTTACTAATATGTTACTCTTTGGGATATTAATAATCCTGATGATAAAAATCTCGTTTCCCCAATTTTCAGTAAAGTTTTAGAATGTGAGAATGCTTATCAATATAGATTTTCAAAAATATAAATAAAGACTGAAATATTGTTGATTCAATTTTTAAAATAATTTAGATCATCAATGTAAAAATATATTTGTACACTGTCATTTTGATAGACGAGAAGGCAAAATAACTTTAAGTAAGTAGATCGACATTAAGAAAATGAAAACTGTAAATAGAATCGCTTCTTGATAAACTCTAATACTGTTTTCAATTACCTTTAATTTATTTGTACTACGAAATAGAGTATATTATACTCCATCTTTAAAATAATTATGTAATTAATTGGTAACCTGTTTAGGAGTATTTAGTATAATTAACCGATTAATTTATATTTTCTTGGACTTATTACTTAATGCAAATGATTAGTCAAGGAATGTCCACCCAACATGACAAGAGGGTAATGAAATTATACCAAATTGCAACATAATCTCATATTAAGTCATATAATTATAAATGCCAATTGAAATGGATTATCATTGGTACTTAAGTGTTGGTTTAAGTTCATCTAACATAATGTTTTCAATTAGCTTAAGAGTGACACTGATGACACCTGCTGTTAGATAACAAGGAGCTGAATTACTTGCCAAAGATAAAACTTTAGGTGCGGAAGTAATTTAAAAAATTGTCCAGAAGTCCGCAACTGGATCATCAATAATGGATTTAGAAAGTACTTTTAAAATTTAGGAAAACAATAGTTTAATAATTTATAATAAAAGTCATCAGGTCCAGTACATGTATTTCCATTTCGACAGCTTACAAGCTTTTGTAGATTAACATTGATTATTGGGGATTGTGCTAGTAAAATTTTTTTCAGTACACAATTGGACTTTTTTTGGACATTTTAAAGATAACGTGTTTATTTAATAAATCAATATTAACATTAGTACGACTGTTGTAAAGTATCTTATGCATATACCTTAATATATCAATTAAGAGTGGGTTGGCTCTACAGAAATAATTCTTGTAAACAATGACATTAATGAATAATAAATCTATTTGAAATAGCTTTTAAACAACTCATTAACCTAAATTAGCTGACTAAAATCAATAAAATATATTGGCATTACCTTCGCACATAGTAGCAATTTCTACAAGAATACTGCCAAGAAATCTAACACCCAACATAGAACGATATGTTTCAGTAAAATTTTGCGGTCTAAACACATCCACTGTTTCGACAGGATAAACAGGCGTTCGACCGGTACCAATTGAAACAACAATAGCAATGGGAGTAACAGGTTTATTCTATAAAACAAATTAAAAATACAAAATACATAATATCATATTATCACAATTGCTTAATTCTTTCACAATACACATGTTTTTCAGCAAGTGGGCATGTCAGGGAAGCCAAATGACGATCCCCTCTATCTAGTGCCGGCACTAGCACTCAAACGCATATCCGCCCTCAAATTGGAGTCCAGTGCTGCATCATTGTACTTAAATGAGCAACGCATTTCGGCAAGCGGACGTTTAATAGAATCGATGGTAAAACTTGCACACACGTCTAATCAGTTTCCAGTTTAGCGCCACCAGGTGCATCAAGTTTTTAAAAATGACAACACTAGAAATCATTTTTGTAAAGCATGGAAAAGTAGTAGTATGATTGGTATTGTAAATAAATTTCGATTTTATTCGAAATATGACACAAAAAACTTTCAACATTCTCAATGTGAATTTAACGCATCTTCATTTATTAATTAATTGAAATACGTCTCTACGTCTATATTTCATCTATTAAAGTGATGTTAAAATATTTTTGATTTCATTACCACAATTCAATTTGAAAATAAATCAATTTAACAGAATTTATAACAATCAGGCATCATTTTCGCACATTACATCAACATACAAAGTGTTTATTATCAGCGACGAATTAATATAAAAACATTGACATCATGTAACATAAGGAACAATTAGCATTTGCACAGATGGCTAAATAAAAATACCACGTGTCTCTAACTTGTTTTAAGCTGTTTCAAATTGGTCAATAAAAAACTTCAGTATCCGAAATGCTAGCTAACAACAAAGTGGATATATAATCGAATCCAACGAAGCAACATTAAATTAAGGAATTTCACCGCCCTACAATAATATTAGCAGTAGTTACAAAACAATAAATTTAAATAGGATGCTAATAATTTTGAAAACTTGAGTAATGCTTATAAAGTCTCAATTTCCAATAATGGCGACATCTCACACTGTTAATTCCACGTGACGCATCATGGACTAGGTGTACCCAAGCACCTCGACTGGCACTGCAGAGACCGAATACACACAACAGTATCACTAAGCTTCTGCTTCAACGGCTAGGTGCAAGCATACAATCAGATGTACATAGAAGGTATCTTAATATACGCATATACCATGTATGTAGCCTTTGGGCTAAGGGTTATCTCCTAAAACCAGGTAATCTCGTCAATCGTTGCAAATAGTGGCGCCGTTACAACAATTCCACCTGTCAACCAAGAAACTGCATTATATTTATTTTTCATTTTTATTTTATTTTATGTTTGCTACTTTGAATGGTTTATGAGAAACATCTTTCAGCAGTGGACATTTAGCAAAGCCGATCGTGGGCCCGCATTTTAGTGCCGGTGGTGGAATTCGAACCAATGCCCACCGAGGTCCAAATTCGAGCGCTGTACCGCTAGACCACTCCGGCACGTTTCATATGGCGTACAAATGTAGAACTAAAAAAGTGGTAACTACGTTATCAATTAAGTTAATTTATTTAAACAAATGGAACTTTTCACTAACTTGCAAACGCTGGACGACGTGCAATTCTTGTATTTCAGTCAAAATATCCAACGTCGGATTGTTCGACATAAGGCCACCGTCAAGGAATCGACCACAAGATCGAAAAAATGTAGGTGCAGCTGACGAGGCCCGAGCAGCTTTCCATATGAGCTAAACAATAAAAACAAGAGTGACGTAAAAAAATCGGTCAAACAATTTTTAGCTGCAATTTCGTCACGGTATTTCAATTTATTTATTTATTTTTAATCGGTTGTTGCTACTTGTACATGGGCATCTAGTAACGTCGAACGGGTGTCCGCATTTAACGCTGTCGGTGGCACTCGAATCCAGACCTATCAAAGTTCGAGTCCAGCGCTGTACCACTAGACAATTCTGGTATATATCAGAAATCGTCACAATTTGTAGCATCTGGTTCCCATAATTGTGCTACAATCGTCTTTATATATTTACGTAGTGGATGGTAATGATCCTGAGGATTTGAGTAATGCTTTTAAAGTTTAAATTTCCAATGATGGTAATATTCCTGACTGTAATTCTCAACGTGGTGCATCCTGGACTAGATGCCCATAGGCATCTAGACCGAAGGGATCAAGTGCACAGCGGTATAACTAGGATTTCGCTTAAGCGAGTAGGTGCAAGCATACACCCAGAGTACCTAAAAGTATATTAAGATATACGTATACCATATGTAGCCGTTGGGCTAAGAAAGGTAAGCGTGACAAAAGATCAGGCGGTCTAGTCAATCTTTGCGAACAGTGACAATATCACAAGGATGCCGTCTACCAGCCAAGAAACATTATTCTTCTACAAATGTTACGCTTGTTAAGCCATCAAAGTCGATCGTTTAAATACCGTATAAATATGTAAAATGAGGAGGTAACCACGTCACCAACCAAAATGAAATGAATGATCCATGTAGTGCATTCTAAATTATTCTCGAAAGAACAGAAAATGGGTTCAGTGTATCGTACGTTCATTTTCATTTTTGTTGGTGACGTGATCACCTATTCATTATTTTCACCATTATTGGAAATTGAAACTTTATAAGTATTACTCAAATTCTCAGGATCATTAGCATCCCAATATTGTACGTGCAATTTAACTTTAATGGACGAGTACAAATATACACTACACCCATTTTAATAATTAACGTAAAAAATTACAAAGGTATTAAATCTAAATTAATTTGTTATGTCCAATTGTTTTTTCGTAAAAACAAATATTGGGAATTAAAAATAATGTCTAGTGCTTCATAGATCCTTTATATATACTTAGAAATATTTATTTAAGAAGGTTGAGTCGGCCAAAATAGCATATTTTAAAAGCTACTTCTATATTAACGTGAATAATAAGTTAAAATTATACAATTTTTATAATAATTAGTCCATTATTATTTTGTGTGCTTAATTTCATTAAAAATGAACAATAACTGATTCTTAAAATTGATGTTAAACACACATTCAAATCTGCTCTGATTGTGATGTCATAATAATTATCAAAATAACATTTTAATTATTCTAATCTATATAAATAAAAATAATAAAAAAATTTTCTTAATTTTATATAAAAATTTTAAAATCTAATAAATTATTATTTACGTTTGACCTTGAGATTCCGCTCACCCGCTAATTCTGCTTTCTGATTGCATTGTTTTTGAAATGGAGAATAGTGATAAAAAATGTTTTCATCTCACCGAAAATAAATACCGTGTTAATAAAGAATTAAAAAATGAAGGATTTTCATCGAAAAGATTAGCAGATTTATATAGAGTTAACCTTTCAACAATTTATCGGATTATCAACGGTCAAAAACCACGAAATTATGATAATGTTGGAAGAAAACGTGTAACAACAAGTACGGATGACAAAAAATTATAATAAACCTATTTCAGAAACTAAAAGAAATAGTTTAAACAATTTTACATATTCCACTATAAGAAACAGAGCAATTGAATCCGGTTTAGCTCTACAATCACCGAAGATTAAGCCATTTATTACCAAAAAACAAAAGGATGACAGATTAGCCTTTTGTAAACTATGGAGTGAACGACACTTATGTTATTGGCGTTCCGTATACTTTACTGATGAAACAATGATTCAGGATGAACCATTTGGCTTTAAAAACAAAGTGTTGTGTGAGACGAGTTTTCAAAAATATTCACTCCCGGTTGTTAGAAAAAAAGCCCACCCTCGACAAGTAATATGTTGGTTTGGTATTAAGTATAATCAACCTATCAAATGCAGAATTATATCTGGTACCTTAAATAGTGAAAAATTTGTTTCAGTTATGAAGGATGTTTTTCATTATGAAATGCAGCACACTTACACGGGGGTTACTACTGTTTTTCAGGACAATGCTCCATGTCATATGTCCAAAAAGGTAACGTCATATTCATCTAAGTTCACTATATTTGCTTTATATTTACATTTTAACAGTAGAGGGGCTAAAATCAAAAAAGCTATCTTTCAGTCAATTGCCACCTAACAGCCCGGATATCAATGTTATTAAAAAAATTTTCAGTATGCTAAAGCGCAATATCAATAAGCATACCGAAATTGAGGATTTATGTGAACGCATTCGGTTTGTTGTTCAATATGAGATGAAACAAGAATATATCAACACTCTCATCGACAGCATTTAAAAACGCCTGGATTAGGTTGTTCAAAAGAAAGGCGATCACATAGATTATTTAATTTTTTGAACTTTGTAATGTCCTTAATCATTTGGTAACTGAACAAATTGCGTGTAATCTGTATTTTTATTAATAGTTGACGTTATAAATCATGTTAATCATTTTACTCCATTTCCGATTTTGCACCCGTTGATATTTTATATAATTTTTTTTACTTACAATATATATGTATATATAATTATAGTTTTTTTTTCAATTATTATATAGTATTGTATATTTTATAATTGAAGTGACGTTTCTCTTGTATGCTATGTAGTTGCTAGAGAGGTTTTAGTTTAATAATCACTTTTTTGCAGTAATTGTTGTGAGGGTTGTAAAATACAATATAGATATCTAAGATGTTCTTAATAGTACATGTAACTATTTGGATAAGGGCATTTACCAACAAAAAATACAATAACTTTGATAATTCCTGCGAACAGTAGCGTGCCGTTACAATGATATTGGCTTTCCGCCACGTTTGTTATCTATGCAATATTTTGTTTGCATATAAAAGAATGGAATACAACCACTTGAAATGCTTTATGAACTTAAAAGCAATAAATAATGTAACATGTCGCGAAAAAATATGCACAAGGCAACGAAACACAGAAACACAAAGCGCGCGAGATTGACACCATTTGCAGTAGCATAAAGTGGCGCTCTTCCCAGCAAGATAGACGTGCCATATAGTGGTGTGTACATGTTGGTTCTAATCAAATGTTTCATAATTAACGAAAATTGCCCAACAAAGTGCTTTAACAATTTACATTAGATATGCGCTAAACTTATCTCTACTGGGGTACTAAAGCTTACTGTTATCACAATAATAATAATAATAATAATAATAATAATAATAATAATTGGTAAATAATAATCTCTAGCAAAATGTTTTATTTGGGTATTAGTGTTTGAATGTTTTAGGGGAAATATTTTTTCAGTAATGTGGACATTCAGTAAAGCCAAATGAAAGTCCGCTATTAGTTCCAGCGGTGTGACTCGAACCAATGCCCACCTAGTTTCAAACCTAGCTTGCTATAAACTTTGCCAAAAACTGTTTAGACAGCTAGACTAGTAAAATAAATAAGTGCATTTGAAACCTACAAGTAATTTTCGGATATCTTGAGATACTCTCTCAGTGTACCTGTTCTCATCGGCCAAAGTAGAATCACTAAAACTAGTCAGTAATACGTTATTATTAAAAAGCCTTGAGCCAACATTAACACACACTTAGCACACAATTATATATTCTTAGTAGTGCAAAAAATACAACTAACAACTAGTGCGTTTTCGTGTAACAACAATAACAACAACATGACTTGCCTGCTCACTATCCGGTGGTATTGGTTCGAACTCGTGTCCGCCAACGTCGGTGTCAGAAGCAGGTACATTGTTGGCTGCATCGTTAGTCGTCCACGAACCTTGAAAATTGACGAAGAAGTTCAGAATGGACGATGACTTGGAAAGTGCGTTGGTATTGGGCTGTTTCATCGAAGACACGTCGGGGTCACATGCTTGAACTACCGACGTGGAACGTTTGTGTTTTGTGACAAAATTGGCATCGCCAGTTGGCAATATACATTGGCCGACCATGGATTTCGAACGGTTTTGTCGTTTGGCCATAATATTTTGAATTCGCGCACGTGGCGACTTGTAATTGCGGAACAGGTGCAACGCGGGTGGACACCGGTCACTTACAACGGATGTCACAGCAACTCTAAACAAAAGGGAATGGTAAAACGTTGTTGCACATTTTTAAAACAAGTCAATTTCATTCATTGCAGATCCATATTATCTTATTCGAGTAATCTAAAATGTTAATGTTCTACTTCGTGGTAAAGATCAAACCCATGCCCACCCAAATTCGAGTCTAGTGATCTCTCTCTCTCTCTCTCGACACAAATTAGTGATTAAAATTCAAAAAAATATTAATTTAAATTAATTTGTTGTCCTTTAATGTTTTTCTGTAAAAATAAGTATTAGGAATTTAAAATAATGTTAAGTATTTAATAGTTGATTTATATTTACTTAGAAATATTTAT